>JANAVB010019378.1:0-58599 GCA_029216955.1 Iris pallida
ATATATATATATATATATATTAGTTATAAAATAGTAAAAGAATAAGTAGACAGCATCAATTACAACCAGGCCAGGCTCTAGCCGAGCCAGCAGGCCCGGCCCACCCCAATTGCAATTAACTCCCCTGAACCCGAGCTAACCCCACACACCTGCGTTCAAGCCGAGAACACAGTGCCAACCCGAGTCTCTCCGACGGCTCCTTCGATATATATACCTAAGAAATCGATCGAAGGAGAGGGAGTCGATACAAAATCCTAGCCCTACCCGAACCTATCGTGCCTCTCCCCTGCGAGCACGCACGCGCCGTCGCAGGCCGGCCGGGGGCCGATCGTCGGCCGACGACGGCCGGAAATCGACAGCAGCAACGGCTGTGCAAGCCCACTTTGCAACGTCGAATCTTCACGCATGATAGATCATTTTTCGATCTGTCTCTTCTGGTTCGTACCCGACCTAAACCCCTCTAAGGCTCTCCAATTACTTATTTTTATTTCGCAATGAATGCAGTGATAATCGATTCAGAAAATCGATAGGAAACTGTCGAAAACGAGACAGAATAACCAATCCCGATCCTGACTTTGGAAGGCGGATTTCTACAAATCCGTAGAGAAACTTGGAAGTCTATTTGAATAGGGTTTTAGACTATATAACCAGGATTTCAACCCTTCTTTTATTTTTAATTTTTGTTAAAAGGACAGTAAGATAAATAGGGTTGAAAATCGGGAAAAACCTGATAAAATATGTTTCGAAAACTAGAAAATTTCTCCGATACCACGTGCATCCCGCCAATCCGGGCGACTTGGTCGCGAACCGAAAGCATCGAAAGGTGCGTAACGACTTCGTGGACGTGTGGGCTTTGACGGAATTCAAATTGGTCGCGTGTGCGCGACGAATTTGATGCGTATCCGTCGAAATTCACCGAATCGCCTCTGTGCAAGTTTCTAATTACTTTGTGCACGTTATCAGATCGAGACGAAACTTGCGCCAACAAGACCGTATCGTTTTCCTGGTCCTGTATGCCAAGTTTGGTCCGATTCTGAGACAGTTAAATCGGAACACCGTTTTACGGGCCCCACGGTCCGACTCAATGGGCGATTTTGTACATGGCCCGCCGGAATCCTCTCTGAACATACGGTTGGTTTGTATCGAAAAAGTAGACTGTTGACATATAGTTTGACAACTTTAAGATCGTTGATCCTGGCACGCTTTTCGGTGCAAAGCGGGTCCAACGGCGGACACCGTTTTGATCCAAATTATCGTTTTGCCCCTGTGTCCAGAATTGGACTTAAGGACAGGCAATTCTAGCTAATTTGACTATTATAAGAACGTTGGTAATATTTATTTTAGCATCTGGAGACTTTTTGCATGTGTTGACTTTAGTGACTCATATGATGTGGTTGTACTATCGGTTTCTCCAGCTAAGGACCTCAGGCAAGTGCACTTTCTGTTTGCTTTCGATTCAATAGTCTTTTCATTTCATGTCTATACATATATCTTGCTGCTTGTTGAAATGCTCGTCACACGAAGTAGTCGGGAGGGAAAATATCTTAGTAGACATGTGGACTGCCCAGAACTATCCCATGAGTCTATTCATGAATAATAGCAGCTGCACACGACACGTACAGGGTACCAGATTTACCCTCTAGCCGTTCACATGTCGAAACAGATATTTACACCACCTAGGTAGATATTTTTATTTATTTTTCCTTTTCTTCTCCATCGGGCCATGTCATCTGTACTTTCCAGTTTTATATCTCATATGTTATTTTCATGTCTTGTTAACTCTATTATATTTCGTATTGCCGTCGGTTTGTGTACTTGTTCCATTCCTGACTGAAAACCATCAATTTTCAGGTTAGCTGTGGCTTTACTTAGCTTGGGAGATTCGGATGTACATGCAGACAGAAACCTAGAAATAGATAGCAGTTGTTTCAATTTCATTAATTGTAAAATCTTGTATTTTCTTTAATTATAAATGTTGTAACAAATTTAGAAATGTGAATGAGCAGCAACTGTTATATTTTGAGCATTTATTTCTTGCGGGCTTGACAGCGTTCTACCGCCGACTCTGCGGCGTAGGCTGGCTTGGACACGTCTCGTATCCAAAAAACGGTTGCGGGTCGTGACAAGTTTTTATGGCGGCCCATGCAGGTCTGTTTTCGCAAAAGATTGCGAACTCGTGATGGTACTTAAGTTAGTCGTACCATTGCGAGCCTGCGCTCAGGAAATGCTCATTCACAATTAGGATTGAAATGATTTAGGAGGATAACTAGGATCAGGGTCCCTATTATTTTGACTAATTGGGTAGTTAAGATTTGTCTGATAAGTCATGCCACTTAGATTCAGAATTGTTAAATTTAGGTAGCTTGTCAGATCTTTACAAACACTATTACTCTTTATATGACGACATGATCCAATATGGGTATACTATTCACTTGGTAAGCTAGGGTTTCCTGGAATTAAGGCTTTAGTTTTGATAAACTGTTCAATTTTCTTATTTAGATATAACCTTATATCGTAAGTTAGGATTTCCTGTTTTAAAATCCTATTTTGTTGTAAAGAATTAGTTTGTAATTTCTGATCCTGCTAATCATATACGAACCTCGGGTAGATTGATTCGAGATTTTCCCTCAACCATTAAAATGCATATGAAATAGATACTAGAATGTTTGTATTTTTTCGTCTTTAGTTATTTCCTCATGTTAAATCTTTATTTTAAATGTTGTGACTGATAGGACAAATACCTACGCTCTATTTTTAGTCAACTTGTTTGAATCTCTAGAAGCTCATGAATTTTTACGGATATAGTTAAAAGAATGTTAGTTAACTAATAATGGTTAGACAGCAGCGTACTGTCGTCAATTATTGGAGAGTGGAGAATGTGGGTTCACTGCAGCCAGCAGCGCACTGGCGAGGCACAACCCATAGAATTGAAATTCTTTCGAAGAATAATAGTTTATGGAGCATTGCTAAAACTATGTCCTAGTTGACCTCTTTAGATCTTAGATACTCTTGTGTCAATGTAGGGTAGAGTAATTGATAGCCTATCACAATTGAATCACGGAACCAATAGTTTTACCACAGCCAGAGTATACGGGCGAGGCCTAATTCTCGGTGAAATGACTTCAGACGTGATTACAAGTTTAGGATACTATAGAGGGTAGAAAATGCCCTGAGTGTCCCATAAGATCCAAAGCCAAAACTAGTGAAGGATTCTGTAAGATTAGGTAGCATGTCTCCCAACCTAGGAATCCGTGGACCTTGTGATCTATTAACGAGGTAATTGACTGATACTAATCGTCTTACCAAGAATATAGAATTCAGAAGTCCATAACCCATTAGTCGACCCAGGCCTTAAGGATCAGAAGATAGTAGGATGACTGTATAGGCAAGAACACCATGTAAGAATTTGATTCTCTCAAAACTCGAACTACTTATTCCCCCTTTCAAAAAAAATCTCGCCTACTTATATTTTGACTATCTTGACCAATGCTGCTATTACAGCCTAGTTTTGCAAGCTTACTCTTATATCAAGCTTGATTCGAGGCATATGTTATTGGGGACCCGCTAACATATTGTCTAATCAGAATCATTGTATTACGGTCTGATCAAGCATGATACATTTGGTTCGCTCTTCATTTAATTACCCTACGTGGATTGAGATATAGAGGTATCTTGGATCTCACCCGCGACTGTATTGACAATTTTTTTGAATTATACATCTGCCCTTGAATCACGTAATTGTATTCGATGATATCTTTCTTGAACTCCTTATTGCTTTTGTCTTTCACTAATTGGAAAGACGAACGCTCGTATTTGATAGATAGAGAGTATCCCGTGGCTATGATAGTTGTATATACAAGTGCAGCTACCATCGGCCAGCCCTATTACTGGAACCTTGCCTTGAGTTACTCGTCCTCCCTTCGACCCTAAACCTACTATCCTAATCTTCTAGTCCTTGGAATCCGAGCATGATTAGGATCTTTTCCTTGATCAAATGCCAACCTAGGAGACTATCTATTCTCAAGAGACCAATTGTTGTGAGCCTCAAATTATTTGTTTGAAGCTCTCTTTAACTAGAACCCTTGTAACAATAGTCTGGCAGGTTTGACACCAATAGAAATTCACGACTCAGTTGTTAGGAATCTTTTTGCCTTAGAGTTGGTTACCCCATCGATAACTCTTGTATACTATGGACGAGTAGATCATTCTATTTTATCGACCGTATGTCATTGTACACACTCATTCTCCATTCATTATAGAATGATCCTTGACTTGACTTGTAACTACCGTATCCCGTTACGTCGTGCCTTATTCTTTATTAACAAGAGTTGAGGTACAATATCGGACTTTAAAATTTTTTAACCTCATTATTCCTAAAACCATACCCTAGCTTCTAAGGTGGGTAGACTGTAAGCCTCCTAAAATTTTTGGGATATACAAGGACTTCCGATATTAGAATAACTTCATAGGCTGATAATTAGTGCCCCAGAGACTCCTACTTTCCATTTAGATCATTTTGTGTCCCCGACCGTGTCATTAATATTCGGAGCATGAGACTAGCTGTTACTGTCACGCCCCGCTCCCGTAGGAGCGATCGTCCTCGCTAAGGCGTGATGCCGCACGAGCCTAGATTGTGCTCGTGCAAGCAGTTCCATAACGGCCGATTACATCGGCGGCAACGGGGTCGTCGCACAGAAGTCCCAAGCAGATGCATTGAACATTGCAGCAAAATTTTAAACAAGAACACATGAACACAAGTCATTCAAAAGAAACTCTTTTATTGATATTGAATATAAGATTACATTTGTGGGCGCAAGGCCAAATTACAAGTCTCTCGTGCTCACTTTTCTCTCATTTTCAAGTCACTCTGCTCTCTCTCATCTCTCGATACAATACTTGAATCCAGCGAAAGCTTCGGAAGGCGATGTCCATACATTATGCCCTGTATAAGTCTTCAGATCACACGGCCGCATGCTTCGACTCGCCAAGGAACTCCGTGCCTCGACGCATCCAAGCGAGCTCCGCACCACGAGCTTCTACCTGTGCCTGCACATGAAACACTGTGTGGGTGTCAGTACCACTGTACTGGTGGAGTGAGCTTCTCGCCCACCCATACATAACCGACACGTTTATTTACTTTGTGCAGCTTACCCCTTTCAATTGTCTTTCTAGTCTTGCCTTAGGATGCATTTTAAACAAGACGTCTCGGTCTATACTTAGCGATGCAACAACAAGGTCGTGCAACGACGAGTCGTGCTATAATGCCAAGGTGTGTTTCGATCGAGGCAGTGCCTCATCGCTTAGGTACTTGACCAAACTTGAACTCGG
This sequence comes from Iris pallida, assembly GCA_029216955.1. NCBI lineage: Eukaryota > Viridiplantae > Streptophyta > Magnoliopsida > Asparagales > Iridaceae > Iris > Iris pallida. Next base: position 5,329 of record JANAVB010019378.1, read on the forward strand.
GATGACAGGTCGTGCCATATTCTATTTGCGACTTAGACATATTCGAGACGGTGCTACGCCGAGGAGCAACTTACGCGAACTCGGCCGTGCCAAGACCTTTACTTAAACTTTAGCGCCACTAACTAATTCTCGTGCCAACGATTCAAGTGCCAAGGACGGCAATGGGATGACTCGTGCAGGCCGTGCCTCTAGACCTTTCTTAGACTTGTCTGTGCTTCAAGATGAGGCCACGCCTCGCAAGTTATCAAGACTTTATCGTGCTACCGCCTTGCGGCCTTCCTGTTAGACCCAATTGCTAACTTAAACAAGACTTGTGGACCATAGTATCACTTTCATGAACATCCCGACGCCATCTATCGTGCCAAGCTCGGTGCCTATGCTACAGCCCAATCTTGGCCCAGACATTGTGTTCCCGACTAGACAAGCATTCAAGTTCTAGACTCAATCCAAAGGTATACACGCGGTGTCGCTATCGACACATCTACATGAGGTGGTCACTAGCAATTTCAAGCTATCCTGGACTGGCTCGTGGGATATCGGTCACGTCCCTACATGGGTAGCTAGCCCGGAGGCGCCGAAGTCTCCCATGCGGTTATCCAGCATCCTATTTGAGCCACACTCGCTTCTCCCGGGCCGAATGATCCCAGCGCCCCGGTGATCATTCGAGAAGACTACACCTTGTCGACAAGTTGCCCAATGACCATGCATACTCGATCTATCCAGTCTATCCAGTCCTTTCTTAACATGACCATGCATTCCTTCTTCTATCAAGACTTAGCGAGACTCCCAAGCCAGGGGACCGATCTCGTGTGCGGGACATATCAGGACTTAACGAGACTCCCAAGCCAGGGGATCGATCTCGTGTGCGGGACACATCAAGACTTAGCGAGACTCCCAAGTAGCAGGATCGATCTCGGCGACAACCAGTCGCATGGACTTACTTTGTTCGTGGCAAGCTTTTAACTAAACCGATCATAACTCGTGCCTTAGACAGACCTGGTTCTATAGGCGACGCTAACGCTCAAGTCATATACTTATACAACGAGCCTTGTTCTCAAGGAACTACGTAACTTGACAACCGCAGATAGAGCGGGACAGTGCTAGAAATGGCTTCGATAGCCCAGCATAACTCTTGTCTAACTTATTCGGCAATGACTCGATGAGTAAAGGCTATGCCAAGATTCGCCTCGAGGGAACGTGCTAGCACGGGGTCGACATTGAACAACCAACTGCTGGGTGTCTAGACTTAGCCAAGGAGCCGTGCGAGACGACTTAACTTACGGAACGTACGAAGGCTATGCCAAGCCTTACGGGACCGGACCGTGCATGCTTTATTAGGCATACATGCGGGCAACGCCTATAACTTAGGCTGATTTGAGTGTCGGGGCAACATGACGGGACCGTGCATGCTTTAGCAAGCATTCACGCAGGCGACGCCTATGACTTAGGCTATTTCAAGTGTCGGGGCAACTTAACAACTTAAGCCAACGTCCTTCTCCCAAGCCACGGGATCGAAGGATTAGAGTGTCATTTGAAAGCACGCTGAGCCGACTTCTATGAAGACCGTGGGACCATTTTCCATGTTCTAGGACATTCCGACCCAACGGGATTATTCCCTTAGCTATATGATGCGTAGCTTTTATATTAGCCTACTTGTGCAAGTTGAAAACACGCGCATTATTAATGAAGGCTAAGATAAGGCAAGTTCACCGAAACTACCCCACCTGTGCGAGGAGTCGCCTCGGACGAGCGAGCCTTCGAGCAGCCGTCGCAAGGCTAAGTTCCAACGCCGTCGGCATTTCGATTCCACCGATTGACTTTGCGGGACGGGGCACTACAACATACACCACTCAGAACAAGTCTCGTCCTCGAGACTTTCCTGAAGGCAAGCCATCCTACCATTTCTATGGCCAAGACTTATTCGTACATATTTCGCCTACGCGTTTCTTCGATTCCGAGCTACGCTCGTACTATTATCAAGTTTTTCTTAAACACGATTCCAAGTTCTCGACACTCTTCCATTCCCCAAGTCTCATTTCGATTCAACGTATCACTTGGCTGGATCGTGCACGCATTCCAGGCGTCCCAAGATACATGCATTCAGCCAAGCCGTATGATAGAGAATTTGTCATTCTCACTCGAGTCGCATCGTACACATACCCAGGCGTCCCAGAAATATATGCATGTCAGTCGAGTCTCGTGAGCATGGTTTCCTACGTTCGTGATTCATGCTATCCATTCAAACCAATCCTCAAGATCAATCCTTCGATTGATAACTCTTGCAACAGGACGTTTCGCCTAACCGCTAGGCCAATCTTTGAGAGGCTAAGTCAATGTCAGGATTGGAATCATAGTTTCCGAACAATAATGCCAACACTGACCCCAATCCTAGGGTCAAATCAAAGTCGATAGTACGGGAATTTCTATCCAAGCTCGCGTCACTCAGATTTCTAAACATCGAGCACGATCACCTATTCGCATCAATGCATGCGTTGCACATATTCGATTTTATCCAAATCACCAACTCTAACCAATTTGTGTATTCGATCACGAGATCGTCTATTTTTGACAATACGTGGCACCCCAATCTTACGCGAGTCCGATTACCCACGGCGGTTCATGAATCACCATGCAACGCTCCTACGAAATAATCATTCTCATCGGGGCATAACTCTTGTTTGAGTTTTAGACTAACTCATTCTCGACACGCGGATTGGACCTACTCAATCCTCAATTCAACCGTCAAACACGCTGATTCATTCTCGAGTCTACTTTCGCGTCAAACCACAAGTCGAAGCAATCAGATTGCCACGCTATCCAAGTTCAATCACTCCCGCTGTATGAATCACCATACCAGCGTTCACGCGGAGTGATCGTCTCAAATCGGTACGACGCATGTGCGAGGCTGGAGTTGCGCTCGCATAAGACAAGAATGTCGAAGTTGTGGTTATCGGCGAAGCAAATCCAAACATTTCTATTTCATCCAAGTCAAGATTTCAATTTTGATAGTTCGACCGTCATTCATTCAACCAGAAAATCCTCGAGCCAAGTTTTATCTTTTCCTCAACACATTTCAATATCCCGAGTATAGCATCCATCGGAACAATGACATTTGCACGATCGTCATTCGCCGAGTCAGAGTACCCCCGAGTTATCGCATATCGATCTTTGATACGCCTCAATACCATGACGATATGCGTAACCTGACGATCTTCCTTTGCAACCAATTTCGAGTCGTACGTTGATGCTATTGTCCGAACTGGATATACCATAATTTCCTCGATATTCAAGATCAAGTTCGATCGCTATTCCTCAAGCTCGTTTCAAGAAAGTTGTTCGAACTCAAGTCACATTTCATTTGCATCAATCCGATATCGTACGTACGATCCTCTAAGTTTTCTCGATCAAGACTATTCATTTTCATTCATCGTTCCGAATCACTTCGATATCGTTTTCTAACTCGCGTTTGTAAAACCCCTAATTTCTACTAATTTTTTTAAAAAAATTAATTTGGTACTGATTTAAAATTTTGTATTTTACGTCATGTAGTAGTAATATACGCCGCGCACGAAATTTTATTTTTCGAATTTGCTCGACGAGTGCGATTATGTGCGAGCGTACACATTTTTGGAAAATACTTTTCTTCTATTTTTATGGTTTCAAAATATTATACATAATAATTATTTAGCTATCGTACAAAAAAAAAATTTCAAGTTCATTATTTTAATTATTTTATTTACACAAAGGCTTTTGTTTATACAGTTATTAATAATAAATAATATTTTTAGTACGTACATATATTTCATAAATATTTTATTAGTGTAATTTTCGAAATTATTAATATTAATATTTTATTATTCAAAAAAATTTATTATTTTCGAAATTATTATTATTGTATTTTTGGAAAATATATTTTAAAATTATTCTGGCGAATCAAATCTTGATTCGAATTTATGGATTTATTTAAATAGTAAAATATTTGAAATTTTGATTTATTCCATTGATTTAAACCAAGGATTAAATTTGATTTAAATTTGGATTTGTATTTTGATTTGGATTTGGATTGATTTTAATTTAAATTACGAATTATCTAAATTGGGTTTTAAACTACTCCTAGTCCTATCCAATTGGGAATTCCCACATCCTATAAATAGGCAGGTACTCCTCCATAAATTTTATTCCACAAAATTCTCCTCCACCCATAAGTGTCGTGCAACGTGTCGGTGTCCAAAATTCTTATTCCATATTTTCTTTACATATACAATTCCAATCACTTCGTGTCGGACACACCCCGACACAATCGAAATCCTAAACGCTAATCCTATTCTAAAATCCAGCCTGTCACCGTTCCCGACCAGTAGCCAGCCACGTCCTGACACCACCATCGACAGTTAGACACAACCTCCATCGCCGTCATCACCACCACCACCACCACAGTCCCGACATCGCCCCACTGCCACCACCATAGACAGTCTCCTCCTCTCTCGCCCATCCCTCTTCTTTCCCCTTTTTTTTAAGGAGACTGTAACGGAGAGAGAGACAACAGATGTATTATCCTTTTTTTATTGTATTTTATTTGTGATTATTTACTTTTATTGTTATTTTGTAATATTAATAGACATAATTTATCAATTGTATTTTTGTTTTTGTTTTACAATATCTGGTAACAAAATTAGTATCACTAATTGTAGTAATGTTATTTTAATTTTGGGAGATTATATAGCCCTAATATTAATATATTTATGAAAAAATTATGTTATCTAATTATTTTAGAGTACTTATATATATTTGATCTACAAATTATTATTTGGCAAAAAAAAATAGTTGCTATCCCTAAAATCACTTTACTAGATTTTAGTTTCTTTTAAAAATTTTATTGTACAATAAGTTTCAAGTCCTTTCAAGTAATTGTTTTTACCGAAGAAATATAGTTTTCCATTGATAAATCGGTTTCAAAATATTTTCATATATTTTTCTAAATTATTTTTACTAATAGTTTTCTATCTATAAATTTTTTTGTCAAACTTAATGTAATTTTTCCTATCAAAAAATTTATCTCTACAAACATAGCGTTTCTGTCAAAACGATTTTTCTTGACTTCAAGTATTTTTCAATAATTATTTAAATTTAAACTAGTTTTCAATATTATAAATAGTTTTCCAAACTCGTATATATATTTATTTATCCATTATTTCTTTAATTTCTCTCATGTTCGTTACCAAGTCCTGATTGTTCCTATTCCTTCGTCCATTTTGAGACTACCTTATGTCAACCCTAACTAATCTGACCATTCTGGACCCGATAGAATACTCTGTGACGGCAACAGAGGTCCCCTTGTGAAGTTGTTACACCAAAGTCGTAGCCGTGCCATCTTGATCATCGCAGCACACCAGACAGCTCACCAGGCATCGCAACAGGCAAGATACCTTGCCATCTTGTACTTATATTTGATTCATGATATTTATTATGTTGCTAGTGTTTTTACATTAGTAAGAGTATGTCCAAGTATGACTTGGGTGCCATCGATATGTATATCGATGTTTGTGTGTGTGCGTGTGTGTGTGGACCATATGTGGTAGCGGACTTTCCCGGTGTATTGAAGTTATGCTTCATAACTTCTTAGACTTGTTGACACGTCTCATACACGACACATGAGTGAGGATCATAGAGTCGGCACGAACCTACGTATTCGACTTGCTACCGATACGGGCGGTACGTGTGTCGGTTCATTTATGGATTAGCGGAGTCTAGATAGTGACTTGCATAGAGATATGGATCGCCAAGACATGGATATGACTTGTGTGGTACATTGACGGGGAAAACTACTGGAACGTATGAGCTATTCCACAGCCTTCTAGATTGCCCGGTTATGGGTTCATGGTTTCCCTGTTATGGGTGTGTCGCTAGAGGATATATCCATTGCACGGCCCTGACCTCGTCGTCAGATAAGTCAGGAGGTATGCTAGCGATGCAAAGTATGAACTAGGGGATATATCCATTGCACGGCCCTGACCTCGTCGTCAGATACGGTCAGAGACGTATACTAGTTCATGCGAAAGCCTCTAGTGGATGCTATGCTTTATTCCTACCCACTTATACGTTCCAGTATAGTTTTCGACTTGCATTACACCTAGATGGTTAGGTTCCATTGTGTTAGAGCAGGTGGTCTTTTCTTTATCATGTATCATTTACAGTTCATCATGGTATTGTTTTTTATGTATCTTGTTACGTCCATCTGAGGACCTGGTTTTTTCCCAGGTGTGTGTTTTCGTGATTTCTGCAGGTGCTCTAGCTAAGGCCATGTCTTGCGCTCTATCCTTCGTGATGATTGCTTTTGGACTTGTCATTGCTTCGCTCGACCAATCACTTTCTTGTATATTTCTTCTCTATTTAAATTAGTTGGTAGTGGACTTTGTCTCCGCCCAACGATTGTATCATAAATATTCGAGTTGATATTCATATTATTATTCTTTTCATTGTAGATGAGATTTAGTTTATCTTGGATTACTACATTTTACAGCTTATGTATTCATACGAGACCTACGTATTTCGTATGAATACAGCTGGCATGTTTACGTACTTGGTCCTACGTATTTGGGACTGGAGCGTTACATGTTTTTGTGGTGGCCCATGCAGGTCAAGATAAATTGTTTGGGATACTTTACCGTACCAAGCAAACCTGCGTATAGGATTAGAGTCTAGGATCTCATCCACACACTTGACTGCCTTCTCGCTTGACTCCTCGAATTGCATCTTGCTTGCTTCCTTCCATCCCTATTCTTATCTTCCCTTCGTGCTTGCTAGAAATTGACCCTACTAGTTAGTTGTCCCAAAATACCATTAGTTTAATTCTTTAAGTTGGGTAGAATGCCTTATGAACTAGCAACCCCTTTGACCTAGTGACCTATATTAGCAAGCTTATTTAGATCCTAGAATCTAGAGGACCTAACCCGTCTAGCCAACCAAGGACTTGGACAAGAAGACTATAGGACGACTGTATGACTTAGAATCAGTCTACCTTCTTTAAATCTTAATCTCTCGTGCTTATGTATTTACCGTTTTTACTAATGATGCTAATGTAGCCTAGTTTTGCAAGCTTATTCTTTATCGAGTTTGTTCATGACATATGCTATTGAGCGCTCACTAGCATATTGTCTAATCAGAACCGGTGTATAATGGTCTGATCAACCAAGTGCACTTTGGTTCGCTTTTGTCTATTGTTCTACGTGGATGGGACATAATTAAACTTGGCCTTTAGAATCCCATCCACGACTGCCTTGACAATTCTTTTGAAATTATTCGGTCGTCTTTGCACCACGAATTGCATTCGATAATATCGTCTTTTGAAATCTATATTGCTTTCGTCTTCACCTATTTTTGGGGGACGAAAGTGTTATACTAGAACTTCCTCTAGCCATCATACCGATTACGACCATACCGTATTAATTTTCTATGATCTAGATCGTAAATTCCTACGGCAAGAATTGTTATAGGTTGTTTCCCATCGATACCCCCTTGTGCCTTCTCATCCCCCCCTACGAATTCTTAATTTCGAGGACGAAATTTTTTTAAGTTGGGTAGGATGTGAAACCCCTAAATTTCTACTAATTTTTTTAAAAAAATAAATTTGGTACTGATTTAAAATTTTGTATTTTACGTCATGTAGTAGTAATATACGCCGCGCACGAAATTTTATTTTTCGAATTTGCTCGACGAGTGCGATTATGTGCGAGCGTACACATTTTTGGAAAATACTTTTCTTCTATTTTTATGGTTTCAAAATATTATACATAATAATTATTTAGCTATCGTACAAAAAAAAATTTTCAAGTTCATTATTTTAATTATTTTATTTACACAAAGGCTTTTGTTTATACAGTTATTAATAATAAATAATATTTTTAGTACGTACATATATTTCATAAATATTTATTAGTGTAATTTTCGAAATTATTAATATTAATATTTTATTATTCAAAAAATTTATTATTTTCGAAATTATTATTATTGTATTTTTGGAAAATATATTTTAAAATTATTCTGGCGAATCAAATCTTGATTCGAATTTATGGATTTATTTAAATAGTAAAATATTTGAAATTTTGATTTATTCCATTGATTTAAACCAAGGATTAAATTTGATTTAAATTTGGATTTGTATTTTGATTTGGATTTGGATTGATTTTAATTTAAATTACGAATTATCTAAATTGGGTTTTAAACTACTCCTAGTCCTATCCAATTGGGAATTCCCACATCCTATAAATAGGCAGGTACTCCTCCATAAATTTTATTCCACAAAATTCTCCTCCACCCATAAGTGTCGTGCAACGTGTCGGTGTCCAAATTCTTATTCCATATTTTCTTTACATATACAATTCCAATCACTTCGTGTCGGACACACCCCGACACAATCGAAATCCTAAACGCTAATCCTATTCTAAAATCCAGCCCGTCACCGTTCCCGACCAGTAGCCAGCCACGTCCTGACACCACCATCGACAGTTAGACACAACCTCCATCGCCGTCATCACCACCACCACCACCACAGTCCCGACATCGCCCCACTGCCACCACCATAGACAGTCTCCTCCTCTCTCGCCCATCCCTCTTCTTTCCCCTTTTTTTTAAGGAGACTGTAACGGAGAGAGAGACAACAGATGTATTATCCTTTTTTTTATTGTATTTTATTTGTGATTATTTACTTTTATTGTTATTTTGTAATATTAATAGACATAATTTATCAATTGTATTTTTGTTTTTGTTTTACAATATCTGGTAACAAAATTAGTATCACTAATTGTAGTAATGTTATTTTAATTTTGGGAGATTTATATAGCCCTAATATTAATATATTTATGAAAAAAATTATGTTATCTAATTATTTTAGAGTACTTATATATATTTGATCTACAAATTATTATTTGGCAAAAAAAAATAGTTGCTATCCCTAAATCACTTTACTAGATTTTAGTTTCTTTTAAAAATTTTATTGTACAATAAGTTTCAAGTCCTTTCAAGTAATTGTTTTTAACGAAGAAATATAGTTTTCCATTGATAAATCGGTTTCAAAATATTTTCATATATTTTTCTAAATTATTTTTACTAATAGTTTTCTATCTATAAATTTTTTTGTCAAACTTAATGTAATTTTTCCTATCAAAAAATTTATCTCTACAAACATAGCGTTTCTGTCAAAACGATTTTTCTTGACTTCAAGTATTTTTCAATAATTATTTAAATTTAAACTAGTTTTCAATATTATAAATAGTTTTCCAAACTCGTATATATATTTATTTATCCATTATTTCTTTAATTTCTCTCATGTTCGTAACCAAGTCCTGATTGTTCCTATTCCTTCGTCCATTTTGAGACTACCTTATGTCAACCCTAACTAATCTGACCATTCTGGACCTGATAGAATACTCTGTGACGGCAACAGAGGTCCCCTTGTGAAGTTGTTACACCAAAGTCGTAGCCGTGCCATCTTGATCATCGCAGCACACCAGACAGCTCACCAGGCGTCGCAACAGGCAAGATACCTTGCCATCTTGTACTTATATTTGATTCATGATATTTTATATGTTGCTAGTGTTTTTACATTAGTAAGAGTATGTCCAAGTATGACTTGGGTGCCATCGATATGTATATCGATGTTTGTGTGTGTGCCTATGTGTGTGGACCATATGTGGTAGCGGACTTTCCCGGTGTATTGAAGTTATGCTTCATAACTTCTTAGACTTGTTGACACGTCTCATACATGACACATGAGTGAGGATCATAGAGTCGGCACGAACCTACGTATTCGACTTGCTACCGATACGGGCGGTACGTGTGTCGGTTCATTTATGGATTAGCGGAGTCTAGATAGTGACTTGCATAGAGATATGGATCGCCAAGACATGGATATGACTTGTGTGGTACATGGATGGGGAAAACTACTGGAACGTATGAGCTATCCCACAGCCTTCTAGATTGCCCGGTTATGGGTTCATGGTTTCCCTGTTATGGGTGTGTCGCTAGAGGATATATCCATTGCACGGCCCTGACCTCGTCGTCAGATAAGTCAGGAGGTATGCTAGCGATGCAAAGTATGAACTAGGGGATATATCCATTGCACGGCCCTGACCTCGTCGTCAGATACGGTCAGAGACGTATACTAGTTCATGCGAAAGCCTCTAGTGGATGCTATGCTTTATTCCTACCCACTTATACGTTCCAGTATAGTTTTCGACTTGCATTACACCTAGATGGTTAGGTTCCATTGTGTTAGAGCAGGTGGTCTTTTCTTTATCATGTATCATTTACAGTTCATCATGGTATTGTTTTTTATGTATCTTGTTACGTCCCTCTGAGGACCTGGTTTTTCCCCAGGTGTGTGTTTTCATGATTTCTGCAGGTGCTCTAGCTAAGGCCATGTCTTGCGCTCTATCCTTCGTGATGATTGCTTTTGGACTTGTCATTGCTTCGCTCGACCAATCACTTTCTTGTATATTTCTTCTCTATTTAAATTAGTTGGTAGTGGACTTTGTCTCCGCCCAACGATTGTATCATAAATATTTGAGTTGATATTCATATTATTATTCTTTTCATTGTAGATGAGATTTAGTTTATCTTGGATTACTACATTTTACAGCTTATGTATTCATACGAGACCTACGTATTTCGTATGAATACAGCTGGCATGTTTACGTACTTGGTCCTACGTATTTTGGGACTGGGGCGTTACAGCGTTGCCTATTCGCAAGTCGTCCGAACGAGATGCTCGTTCGGGACATTCGAAGTCACGACAAACTAAGTGTGACGCGTTCTAAGGCTTTGCGCGATCGTATCGCCTCGCCGACATACTCGTAATCCTCAATATTTGCTCGAATGATTTCTAAGAAAATCTATACACTACTCGGATTCGAGCCATACGATCTAGTCCTCAATCACATTCGCATCATTTGCTAAGACATCCTTCAGATTCGTTCGACGAATCTCTAGCGTAATCGCTCCCGTCGTATCGACGCGCTAGGTCGATCGCACTATTCCTCCAAAATCCAAGTCAATCCTCCGTGTACGCCTAAGCGTTAACTCGATAGCGTTCCTATCGATAGATACTCTAAATGCAGCTTCGCTTCCGACCGAGCGGTACTTGATATCGCTCGCAACTCGTCTGCACCAAAAGTCGAGGTGCGCGATACGCGACGCAACTTAGCCAAAAGGCCGTGCGCATGGCTATCCCGTGCGGACTATATTCGAGTTTATACGCTCAATTGCTAGGGTCAATGCATGACTAGTTAGGCACGCATGCGACATGTTAACTTAGCATGTTTTTCTATCGAGTTATGTTTAACATCGTTCGGCACAAAGGCCTACCAATGAGTCCGGCAACGGCCTATCGATGCGTTCGAGCGAACGCATGTACGAGCTTTCGAAAATATTTAGATTTATTGTATGGACATGCCGAGGGACATTTGAGAGAGAGCGCACACTTCTTTTCCCAACAACGAGCTTTCAAAACTGAGAATTTTGACGTGAAGTCCAAGGACGTAAAGCCGTGCTCTGATATCATTATGTCACGCCCCGCTCCCGTAGGAGCGATCGTCCTCGCTAAGGTGTGATGCCGCACGAGCCTAGATTGTGCTCGTGCAAGGCAGTTCCATAACGGCCGATTACATCGGCGGCGACGGGGTCGTCGCACAGAAGTCCCAAGCAGATACATTGAACATTGCAGCAGAATTTTAAACAAGAACACATGAACACAAGTCATTCAAAAGAAACTCTTTTATTGATATTGAATACAAGATTACATTTGTGGGCGCAAGGCCAAATTACAAGTCTCTCATGCTCACTTTTCTCTCATTTTCAAGTCACTTTGCTCTCTCTCATCTCTCGATACAATACTTGAATCCAGCGAAAGCTTCGGAAGGCGATGTCCATACATTATGCCCTGTATAAGTCTTCAGATCACACGGCCGCACGCTTCGACTCGCCAAGGAACTTCGTGCCTCGACGCATCCAAGCGAGCTCCGCACCACGAGCTTCTACCTATGCCTGCACATGAAACACTGTGTGGGTGTCAGTACCACTGTACTGGTGGAGTGAGCTTCTCGCCCACCCATACATAACCGGCACGTTTCATTTACTTTGTGCAGCTTACCCCTTTCAATTGTCTTTCTAGTCTTGCCTTAGGATGCATTTTAAACAAGACGTCTCGGTCTATAATTAGCGATGCAACGACAAGGTCGTGCAACGACGAGGTCGTGCTATAATGCCAAGGTGTGTTTCGATCGAGGCAGTGCCTCATCGCTTAGGTACTTGACCAAACTTGAACTCGGGACGGCAGGGTCGTGCCATACTCTATTTGCGACTTAGACATATTCGAGACGGTGCTACGCCGAGGAGCAACTTACGCGAACTCGGCCGTGCCAAGACCTTTACTTAAACTTTAGCGCCACTAGACTAATTCTCGTGCCAACGATTCAAGTGCCAAGGACGGCAATGGGATGACTCGTGCAGGCCGTACCTCTAGACCTTTCTTAGACTTGTCTGTGCTTCAAGATGAGGCCACGCCTCGCAAGTTATCAAGACTTTATCGTGCTACCGCCTTGCGACCTTCCTGTTAGACCCAATTGCTAACTTAGACAAGGCTTGTGGACCATAGTATCACTTTCATGAACATTTTGACGCCATCTATCGTGCCAAGCACGGTGCCTATGCTACAGCCCAAACTTAGGCCCAAACATTGTGTTCCCGACTAGACAAGCATTCAAGTTCTAGACTCAATCCAAAGGCATACACGCGGTGTGCCGCTATCTGCCGACACATCTACATGAGGTGGTCACTAGCAATTTCAAGCTATCCTGGATTGGCTCGTGGGATATCGGTCACGTCCCTACACGGGTAGCTAGCCCGGAGGCGCCGAAGTCTCCCATGCGGTTATCCAGCATCCTACTTTGAGCCACACTCGCTTCTCCCGGGCCGAATGATCCCTGCACCCCGGTGATCATTCGAGAAGACTACACCTTGTCGACAAGTTGTCCAATGACCATGCATACTCGATCTATCCAGTCTATCCAGTCCTTTCTTAACATGACCATGCATTCCTTCTTTCTATCAAGACTTAGCGAGACTCCCAAGCCAGGGGACCGATCTCGTGTGCGGGACATATCAGGACTTAACGAGACTCCCAAGCCAGGGGACCGATCTCGTGTGCGGGACATATCAAGACTTAGCGAGACTCCCAAGTAGCGGGATCGATCTCGGCGACAACCAGTCGCATGGACTTACTTTGTTCGTGGCAAGCTTTTAACTAAACTGACCGTAACTCGTGCCTTAGACAGACCTGGTTCTATAGGCGACGCTAACGCTCAAGTCATATACTTATACAACGAGCCTTGTTCTCAAGGAACTACGCAACTTGACAACCGCAGATAGAGCGGGACAGTGCTAGAAATGGCTTCGATAGCCCAGCACAACTCTTATCTAACTTATTCGGGCAATGACTCGATGAGTAAAGGCTACGCCAAGATTCGCCTCGAGGGAACGTGCTAGGCACGGGGTCGACATTGAACAACCAACTGCTGGGTGTCTAGACTTAGCCAAGGAGCCGTGCGAGACGACTTAACTTACGGAACGTACAAAGGCTATGACAAGCCTTGCGGGACAGGACCGTGCATGCTTTATTAGGCATACATGCGGGCGACGCCTATGACTTAGGCTGATTTGAGTGTCGGGGCAACATGACGGGACCGTGCATGCTTTAGCAAGCATTCACGCAGGCGACGCCTATGACTTAGGCTATTTCAAGTGTCGGGGCAACTTAACAACTTAAGCCAACGTCCTTCTCCCAAGCCACGGGATCGAAGGATTAGAGTGTCATTTGAAAGCACGCTGAGCCGACTTCTATGAAGACCGTGGGACCATTTTCCATGTTCTAGGATATTCCGACCCAACGGGATTATTCCCTTAGCTATGTTGATGCGTAGCTTTTATATTAGCCTACTTGTGCAAGTTGAAAACACGTACATTATTAAGTGAAGGCTAAGATGAGGCAAGTTCACCGAAACTACCCCACCTCTGCGAGGAGTCACCTCGGACGAGCGAGCCTTCGAGCAGCCGTCGCAAGGCTAAGTTCCAACGCCGTCGGCATTTCGATTCCACCGATTGACTTTGCGGGACGGGGCACTACAGTTACCTTCCAACAGATTTCACATGCAAGATCTAGACGAGTCCACCTTCATCTAGGTACATCATGTCCCACTCAAGTCCGTCCCCTTGTACTCTATTCTCGTGGTACGACTTTTAGGACAAAAGGACTAGCTATAACCCTTACCACAATACTGGTATACTTCCCGACTCCCATTAGAGCCTCAACCTTGATTCAGTACATTCAACCCAATATTTGGTTGTGATCTATTCGAAGCCTACTACGCACATGCCACTAGCGTGCCACCCAATTGAGGCCTCATGTGCTACTTAAACACAAAAGTCACTGAAGGCGCATTTTAGTTTTATGGACCTAGCTAACCAATCCGACTAGCAACTAGCTCAATCACTTGGAAGGAATCCTATTCTAGGTTACCCTAACCTAGTAGACATAGTTTTATCATAGGGATCTTGTCCAGCCAATATAGATTGAAATCTAAGGTTCATCCAACCAACGAGTGATGTCCAAGTAGGGAACCCATTATGACCCAGTAAAACCCATCCATACATACCACCATACCCAGACTATAAAACCGAACTATTTGAAATAGGTCCCTATACCCATTATGTAGTCTCCACCTCTTAGGATGTGATGTCATTCGTAGCCTTTATTCCATCTGCCTAGAAGTCGCGATACGATCTAGTATTGCATTTATATCCCTTGCTCGTGTGTTTAAATAACCACGGGAAAGATCGCAATCTTGATTTCTCAAATTTCGTTCTATTTTGGAACCTTGTTTAGATTAATTTTGAGAACGGAATTTTCGTGTTGTACGGATTACAAGCTCCTCTCTAAGAAATAAGGGTTCTTCGATTTAGCAAGTGGCTAGACTAGAATAGCCCAAATCTAGCAAATAGGTAAATGGTTCGTAAACTTTATCTCTATCTGCACCATTGGATACTCTCTACCGCCTTTGAAACTTCATATTTGCTCTTGATTATTCTTATCTTCATGTCCTTTCTATTTCGGAGCGAAGAATGGTCATGCTTATTAGAGTTTATCAACATTTCTTAGCTACTTGTGTAAGTTTGTTGCTTGTTAAATTTTGGGTTGCATGATAGATACGAGAGGAATATAGATGCCTCATGCAGTAGATATCTATTGGTAGGATTGTTGGCAATTAGTTACAAGATTATAAGTTTTAGTTTTGATTGAGTAGTGTGATCAAAGGTGGGTAGAAGACCTAAAGAATTCGGAGTTATAAAATGGCTAGAGAAGGTTATAAAATATTTTGAGGAATTAAAATTTAAGGAGATTAAGGTTAAAGTAGACTGTCATCTTGAATTTTAAAAATAATTACGAATAAGAATCTCGAGGACAAAATTATTTTTAAGGTGGGTAGATTTGTAGCTCCCCTTCCCAAAATTTTAAAATATATTATTATTATTATTATTATTATTATCAATGTTATTGTGGTTACTATTATATAATATTATTTTATTATTATTGGATATATTATCTTCGTTAATATATATATATTATCTTCGTTAATATATATATATATATATATATATATATATATATATATATATATATATATATATATATATATATATATTTTCGTTAATATATATATATATATATATATATATATATATATATATTATATATATATATATATATATATATATATATATATATATATATATATATATATATTAACGAATATATATATATATATATATATATATATATATATATATATATATATATATATATATATATATATATATATATATATATATATATATAATAGGCCCTAATCTAGGAATAGATAATACTGGTATTTTAATTAGATTTATGGATATTATTATACTAATATATATATATATATATATATATATATATATATATATATATATATATATATATATATATATATATATGATGAGGATATAATATTTTCTTTATTGATATGTGTATATAGAAAAATATATAGAGACATACATTTTGTGTAAATATTTACATGTGTGTGTATATACGTATATATATATATATATATATATATTTTTTTTTTATATTTTATATATATATATATATATATATATATATATATATATATATATATATATATATATATATATATATATATATATATATATATATATATATTTATATGTGTATATAAAAAATATATATATATATTTTTTTATATATATTTTTTTTTTACATGTGTATATATTTTCTTTATTGATATGTGTATATAAAATATATATATATATATATATATATATATATATATATATATATATATATATATATATATATATATATATATATATATATATATATATATATATATATATATATATATATATATTTATATATATATATAAGTATGTATGTATATATTTATAAATATATGGTATAGATATGTATTAACCAGATGCATATAAAAATATATATATATGAATACATACATGTGTGTATATAAATAAATATATATATTTATATACTACTTGCATTAAGTAATAACCTAAAACCCATACTTTTCGTTTGAATCCCAGCCCGGTTTAAGTCCCACAGGCCAACCCAAACAGAGCTATCACGACCCGCACCCACTGTGAGGGTACGAGTACGTAACAACGCCCAGCCTACGCCGCAGTGTCGGCGGTAGAACGCTGTCCTAGGTTACAATATCTAACAATATAAAGCTAAGCAGTTTATACTCCCCGAATGGGGGTGACATAGCAGAATGTAAACTCAATCACATCTAAGGTAGAGCATAATGGCAGATAGATAAAACATGAAATCCAGAAAAGATACCGCAGATAGCAGTCTAAGTGTCTAAGATACACAAACCCAGAAATACATCTCAAAGCTCAAATACAGTAATCCATAAATACAACTCAAGACAACTGAGAACAAGCTATAAGCAGAACCCTAGCTATCTATACAACCTCTACTGTGCCTCCTCTAGGCTAGCAGGCAACCTCCAGGCTATCTGTAAAATTTATCAACAGGTCCAGTCAGGACAGGAGCGAGCACAATACATCTCAACAGTTCATAGCAGGTTAGAAAATATAATCATGCAGTAAAGTAAGATATAGATACTGAAGAATTGCAGTATGTAAACAGAGAGAGAGAGAACTGTAATAGAAATATCTACTATAAGTAAAGAGCTACCAATGACTAGTGATTTAGAGTACAAAGTCGACATGTGAACGGCTTGATTTGCACATGGCTATACTAAAGAGGCGTACATGGCTATTCTACTTTGGAATTGTTCACATGGCTATTTATACTCCCCCGTACCCCCAATCAGTACACAAGGATCCAACCAGGTTATATTATGATTCTATGTAACGGCCCCCGAAGGGTGGTACATAGTAGTCCCATAAATGGAGATTCTGGAAAACCCAATAAATGGGATAAGGATTCAAAGAAGACTCTGTGATCATAATAGTATATGTCACAAGTGATCAAAGAACCAAAGAAGCATAGTGATACGCCATGTAAGTGAAACGCACAGAACATAGAGTACCCGATGCTCCCTGAAGGGATAACATCTCAAGAAGGGATCCATCTAGTACTAATCCGTGTGACCAATGTGACAGTATCAAGTAAAGTAGTTTAATGCAGGAAAATAATTTTAAGCAGGATATGAAATGATCAGAGAATGTACTCGCCTGGTATCTGAGTGTCCAATATAAAAGTACTGTCCGAGGAGTGGTGTCTGGCTCCTAATCAGAACAGCACAAGTCACAACAAGTCTAAAATGGTAAAATAAAGTTCTACTATGCACTCTACATGAGTCTAGGTCAATCTAGGCCAAAGTCAACTCTTGGTCAACTCTGGTCAACCCTAGAAGTCAAACTTGGTCAACTATGGTCAAACTAGGTCTAACAAGTCTAAACTAGGTCAAACAAGTCATTCTAGGCTAATCAAGTCTATACTAGTCTATTACAACATAAAGCCAACCCAACATCACACAACCTACATTGCATGCCTTTAGGCCTACACATGGAAACCATACTTGGCTATATGCCACTACCTATAATACATTAGGCAATCAATATTACATAGAGACATATACATTTTTATATACTTTACATTAGGTTATAAATTATATTCATTAGGAACCATCACACACACACACACACACACACACACACATATATATATATATATATATATATATATATATATATATATATATATATATATATATATATATATATATATATATATATATAAATATATATATATTTAACCTACATTGCATGCCTTTAGGCCTACACATGGAAACCATACTTGGCTATATGCCACTACCTATAATACATTAGGCAATCAATATTACATAGAGACATATACATTTTTATATACTTTACATTAGGTTATAAATTATATTCATTAGGAACCATCACACACACACACACACACACATATATATATATATATATATATATATATATATATATAAATATATATATATATATATATATATATATATATATATATATATATATATATATATATATATATATATATATATATATATGCTCAAACATCTATACATATAGGTATACATATATTATATATCTATATTAACTATATGCATATACATTACACATATAGCTATACACATATAATATATACTCATGCATACGTATATATAGAGAGAGAGAGAGGAGACATGAGTGTGTGTGCAATGTGTGAAGAGTGACAATGAACTTAGCTAGGGGGGTGTGTGTGTGTGTGTGAAAACTGTAAAAACAGTGAGGGTGTGTATGTGTGTGTCAAGGACTGTGTGTGTGTGTCATTGAGTGAGGGATGTGTGTGTGTGTGTTGAGAGTGAGTGAGGAACACATTAGTGGCTGTGTTAGGAAGTGAGGGATGTGTCAGTGAAGTGAGTGAGATAGGGACTGTCAGTTCAGCTAACAGGGCAAGAAAGGAAAACCAATTCATGGCAAAACAAATCCCAGGTTTAGAAATAAGGAACAAGCTCAACAGTTCACATGAAAACTGAACCCAGTTTTCAGTCCTACTCAAAAGCCACATTTCGAAATCAACCTTTCACCAAACAACCCAAAATTCGACACACAACTAGATCAAGTATAGGAGAATCAATTTAGGGACTCAAAACCAACATTTAACAGCATTAAATAGGTTTAATCAACTGTCCAAACTCAATTTCAAAACTGGAAATTAATAGAAAATACATGTATCGGTAAATTGGGGGTAAATGAGAATTTGAAATTAAAATCAAACTAATATATGAAACTATGGGTTGGTAATGAACATACACATTGTGTACGTGTCAAACAATGAGTTTGTGTCCACCAAAGTGGACACAAACGTATCCAATCGAATTAACACTCAAAATAGGCCAATCATCATGCACGTGTTCACTGTGTTCATGGACACGACACGACACGAATTAAGACACGTGCTCGTGCACACGTGTACGCCCACACTAGGGCTACACACTCGTGTCAACACGAGGTGTCCACGCTGTGTCTAGACACGACACGAAGGCCGTATCTGTGCCCAAAATCCACGTGAACTGTGTCAGTGTAAACCCAGTGCGGGCCCAATTACGTGTCTGACACAAAACGTGGTGCTCTGAAATTTTGGAGGAGTGTGCGCAGATACTGCCCCCGTGTCCATGCCAAATTTGGCGTGTCCAAGTGCTGTGTGCAAAGAGCAAAAGCCTCCGAGTGGCAGGACAGCGTGCACAGCCTGCACGCGCGCGTGCACCCGCGTGTGCACGTGTCGAATCCGATACGACACGACTTAGTGACACCCCCAGTCAATAAGAAAACGATAAGCGACATCAAAATACAAATTCCTATTCATTTAGTTTCTAAAAAAATAGATCGAAATGCCCATTGGGGCATTTTATCAAACAGTTGAACAAGGACACTGATACGTGTCCAAATAGGGCACGAATTGGACTCAAATTCTAGGGTTTCCTATTCCTACAGTTAGGTTAGGCCTAGGGCTCCCTAGATATGCAATAAAATCAGAATTTCATGGTGTAGATTGAAAGTTACCTCTATGTATCAAAATTCCCAAAAAGCTCTAAAGAGAGGTGTTCCTCTTGATGGTCAAATTTCTCTAAATTGATTTGAATCTGGGAATAACATGTAACAACAGCAAGAACACTTCATTTAAAACCCATTGCAATTTGTTTGAGGGAAAATGGAGCTAAAATGGAATTTCTAGGGATTTTAGAAGTTGAGAAATTACCTCTTTCTAAAGCTTGTTCTTCCTTAGAGGCTAGCCCTAATTTCTAAGAAAATATTTATAAGGGGGGAATCCCTAGGATGGGTTAAGTGGCTGGACAAATAATGTTAGGGTTAGGGTTGGGCATTCGGCTAATGGGATTTGGGCTTAGTCATAAAACAATGTCTCAAAAATTACAAGTTATGACTTGTGGTCAAAATCTTTCTATTATAATCTCTATATTCCTAATTGATTTCACTAACTAGAGTATGGTTAACTTAACTTAACCTAGGGTCTCATATCTAGCCAAGTCCAACTCAACTAGGGTTAGGTCACAAAGTCAAAGCTAGTCAAAGTCAACCCTCAATCAAACAATTCCAAAATAATTTTTAAAAATTCCCATAAATTCAAATAAATTCTAATAAATTCAAATAACCCCAAAAATAACAAAAATACCCTCAAACTAGAAATGATAAACAAAATACCCTAATCACATGGCTAGGCTCTAAGTCAACCAGTCTCCAAGGTTATACTATTAAAATAATCACCAAAAATTATATCATAATTTAAATATCATTATTAAAAGGCTAAATTTACAAAATTTCAAATTACCCTCAACTAGAAAATTGGGTGTTACAAGAGCCGGGCTCAGCTGAGCCGGCCCAAAACCATCCCAGAAATCCCAGGGAGCCCGAGCAGTTGTGTACGTATGCATATATATGCGTATATGTGTGAATGTATATATAAATATATATATATTGTATTTGTGTATATGTGTATTTATATATAAAAATATATTATATATATATATGTATATGTGTGTATATATATATGTACATATATTCATGGGTATTTATGTGTGTATATATATTTATGTACATATATATATTTATGTGTGTGTATATATATATATATATATATATATATATATATATATATATATATATATATATATATATATATATGTATATATATATATATGTATTAGTTATAAAATAGTAAAAGAATAAGTAGACAGCAGCAATTACAACCAGGCCAGGCTCTCAGCCGAGCCCAGCAGGCCCGGCCCACCCCAGCTGTAATTAACTCCCCTGAGCCCGAGCTAACCCCACACACCTGCGTTCAAGCCGAGCACAGCAGTGCCAACCCGAGTCTCCCCGACGGCTCCTTCGATATATATACCTAAGAAATCGATCGAATGTGAGGGAGTCGATACAAAACCCTAGCCCTACCCGAACCTATCGCGCCTCTCCCCTGCGAGCATGCGCGCGCCATCGCAGGCCGGCCGGGGGCCGATCGTCGGTCGACGACGGCCGAAAATCGACAGCAGCATCGGCTGTGCAAGCCCACTTTGCAACGTCGAATCTTCACGCGTGATAGATCATTTTCCGATCTGTCTCTTCTGGTACGTACCTGACCTAAACCCCTCTAAGGCTCTCCAATAAATTCTTTTTATTTTGCAATGAATGCAGTGATAATCGATTTAGAAAATCGATAGAAAACTGTCGAAAACGAGACAGAATAACCAATCCCGATCCTGACTTTGGAAGGCGGATTTCTACAAATTCGTAGAGAAACTTAGAAATCTATTTGAATAGGGTTTTAGACTATATAACCAGGATTTCAACCCTTCTTTTATTTTTAATTTTTGATAAAAGGACAGTAAGATAAATAGGGTTAAAAATCAGAAAAAACCCGATAAAACATGTTTTGAAAACTCAAAAATTTCTCCGACACCACGTGCGTCCCACCAATCCGAGCGACTTGGTCGTGAACTGAAAGCATCAAAAGGTGCATAACGGCTTCCTGGACGTGTGGGCTTTGACGGAATTCAAATTGATCGCGTGTGCGCGACGAATTTGATGCATATCCGTCGAAATTCATCGTATCGGCCTCTGTACAAGTTTTCCAATTACTTTGTGCACGTTCATCAGATCGAGACAAAACTTGCACCAACAGGACCGTATCATCTTCTTGGTCATGTATGCCAAGTTTGGTCCGATTCTGAGACAGTTGAATCGGAATGCTGTTTTGCGGGCCCCACGGTCCGACTCAATGGGCGATTTTGTGCACGGCCCGCCGGAATCCAACTCTGGACATACGATTGGGTTCGTATAGGAAAACTAGACCTGTTGACATATAGTTTGATGGCTTTAGAGACCGTTGACCCTGGCATACTTTTCGATGCAAAGCGGGTCCAACGGCGGATACCGTTTTGATCCGAAATTATCGTTTTGCCCCTGTGTCCATAATTGGACTTAAGGACAGATGATTCTTGCTAATTTGACTATTCTAAGAACGTTAGTAATATTTATTTTTGCATCTGGAGAGGTTTTGCATGTGTTGACCGTAGTGACTCATCTGATGTGGTTGTACTATCGGTTTCTCCAGCTAAGTACCTCAGGCAAGTGCACTTTTTGATTGCTTTTGATTCATAGTAGTCTTTTCATTTCATGTCTATACATATATCTTGCTGCTTGTTGACACGCTCGTCACACGGAGTAGTCGGGAGGGAAAAAATCTTAGTAGACATATGGACTACCCAGAACTATCCCATGAGTCTATTCGTGAATAATAGCAGCTGCACACGACACGTGCAAGGTGTCAGATTTACCCCCTAGCTGTTCACATGTCGAAACGAATATTTTACATCACCTAGGTAGATGTTTTTTTATTATTTATTTTTCTTTTTCTTCTCCACCGGGCCATGTCATCTATACTTTCCAGTTTTCATATCTCATATGTTATTTTCATATCTTGTTAACTCTATTATGTTTTTGCCTTGCCGTCGATTTGTGTACTTGTTCCATTCCTGCCTGGAAACCATCATTTTTTAGGTTAGCTGTGGCTTCACTTAGCTTGGGAGATTCGGGTGTACATGCAGACAGAAACCTAGAAATAGATAGCAGTTGTTTTAATTTCATTAATTATAAAATCTTGTATTTTCTTTAATTATAGATGTTGTAACAAATTTAGAAATGTGAATGAGCAGTAACTGTTATATTTTGAGCATTTATTTCTTGCGGGCTTGACAGCATTCTACCGCCGACTCTGCGGCGTAGGCTGGCTTGGACACGTCTCGTATCCGAAAAAGCGGGTATGGGTCGTGATACCATCAGTGCCAGTAGACCCCGTCGAGCTCGTATGCCTGCTACGAGGAGTTCTTGAGGCCTAGAGGGCTCAAGCATAAGTTAATCGCGAGCAGATCGCGATTACGAAAGAGGGCATGGAGAATGCTCACAATGTAGCTATGGCAGCGCTGGACTCAGCACAGTCGAAACAGAGGCCTGCCAAGGTAAGATGAGTATAATTGGTAAGTTTTATGTTTTATTTAGGAGAATATGAGTCTGACTGGCAGCTTATTATTGAGGATAAAGTTAGGGATATCGAAAGTTTCAAGAAGATGGATCCGCGACCTTTCAAGGGAACTGAAGGCCATGTATACGCGGACGAATGGCTGGATAACATGGAGCGCATCCTCAGCGTTGCTCGAATCCTAGTCGACCTCATGGTAGAGGCTGTAGCTCTACAACTTCGTGATCTGGCCAGTATATGGTACTGAAATGAGCCCAGATTCCAGACTAGAGGAACCTCTTGGCGTTCATTCAAGAAGCAGTTTAAGAGAGAGTTCTTCCCGAAAGCCGCTCTACAAGCTATAGGGAGGCAGTTCCATGACTTGAAGCAAGAGGATCGTACCATTGAGGAGTATGCAACCGAGTTCAACCGGCTCGGCAGATTTGTACCTCGCCTGGTAGCAGACCCGGTGGAGCATGCCCAAAAGTTCCGGTACGGATTATAAGAGAAGATTCGCACTCTAGCTGCCGCCAATAGAGCTAAGACCTATGACAAGATGCTGAAGGTGGCCCAAGATGTGGAGGCCAGTTCATCTACTCGAACCAAGAGGGAGCACCCAGGATCCAACAGCAATCATCAGGGCAACTTCAAGAGGCCCAACAACAACAACAGACCTCTCATCATCAGCAGCCAGCAGCACCCAACAAGGTGCCCCAGTAACAGCAACAGAAGACAATCATCTGTGCCTATTGCAAGAGGCCTGGTCATACCGCAGACATTTGCAGAAAGAAGTTGGGACACTGCCTTGCTTGTGGGTCTTCCACCCACCAAGTAAAGGACTGTCCAATCTCATTCATCAGGACTGGAGCTGGACCGCAGAGAGGTCCATTACCCACCCAGTAGCAGCGCTACAACTAGCAGAGGGCCGGGCAATCGTTTGCCTTGGCCGTTGAGGAGCCGAAAGCTGAGCCAGAAACTGAAGGAGATGTTATCGCAGGTTCTATTTTATTACACTCGTACCCAGCTTTATGCCTATTTGATTCTGGAGCTTCGTATAGTTTTATATCTTCGAAATTTGTTACTATATACCTTATAGATGCAGGGTGTAGTAAGATGATTTGTAGAGTTATGACCAGAGGGGGACCAATTCCCATCACAAAGACTTGTACCTGCCCCATCATCATTTTCGGTTATACCTTTTTAGCACCCTTACTTGTTATGCTTCTCCCTAACTACGATGTAGTCTTGGGAATGGATTGGCTGAGCAAGCAACACGTCCTGATAGGCTGTCATCAGGGTTGTGTTATCTTTAGTCCACCTGGAGGACCTGAATTTGAAGTAGCTCGAGCACCAGAGAGCTTGGAGTGTGTCTCCTACACATCCATCACAGAAGATCCCAGACCCCTTCATCCCCTGATAGCAGAATTCTTAGATGTCTTTTATGACAATCTACCTGGATTACCCCCTGATCGAGACATAGAGTTCACTATCGATCTTGTACTTGGCTCATCCCCTATTTTATAGAGAAGCTACAGAGTTAACTCCAAGGAAGCTAAGGAAATAAAGGACCAGATAGACGATCTGAAGGCCCAGGGATTCATCAGAGATGGAGCTTCTCCCTAGGGATCACCAGTTTTGTTCGTGCCCAAGAAGGATGGAACCGTGCGTATGTACATAGATTATCGGGCATTGAACAATATCACCATCAAGAATAAGTACCCTCTGCCCAGGATCGATGACCTATTCGATCAGCTGAGCGGAGCAAGGGTTTTTTCGAAGATTGACCTCAGGTCAGGATATCACTAGGTCAAGGTTCGAGAGGAGGATATTCTGAAGACGATATTTATCACCAAGTATAGACAATATGAATTCTTGGTCATGCCCTTCGGTCTTACTAATGCCCCAGCTGTGTTCATGAATCTCATGAACAAGGTCTTCCATGAGTATCTGGACCAGTTTGTCGTTGTCTTCATCGATGACATTCTGATCTACTCAAAGACCCAAGAAGAGCATGAGAGCACTTGTAGATTGTCTTAGAGACTCTGAGGAAGGAGAAGCTATATGGTAAGCTTTCCAAGTGTGAATTTTTCTTAGATAAAGTGGATTTTGTTGGACATGTTATCACAGAAGAAGGGATATCTGTGGACCCCAAGAAGATAGCAGCAGTAGAATCTTGGACAACCCCCAGCTTAGTTGCGGAGATCAGAAGTTTCTTGGGCTTAGCAGGATATTACAGAAAGTTTGTGAAGGACTTCGCAAGGATTGTTGAGCCTATGACGAAGCTAACCCGAAAGAACGAAGAGTTTGTTTGGACCAAAGCATGCCAGGCGTCATTTAAGGAACTGAAGAGAAGGTTGACAACAACACCTATATTGGCGCTACCATCCGGATAAGGAGGATTCTCTATTTACATTGATGCTTCGGGCAAAGGATTGGGCTGTGTGCTACAACAACATGGGAAGGTAATTGCCTATACATCTCGGCAATTATGCAATCATGAGAAGAACTACCCGACGCATGACTTGGAGCCAGCAGCAGTCATCTTCGCCCTGAAGTTGTGGAAGCATTATCTCTATGCCAAGAAGGTAGACATATACACATACCACAAAAGTCTCAAATATGTCTTCACTCAGAAGGAGCTCAACATGCGCCAGAGGCGATGGCTGGAGCTTATGAAGGATTTTGAGATCAATCTGCAGTACCACCCGGGTAAGGCTAATGTCGTCCCTGATGCACTTAGCAGGTACCTATGGCTATGTTCTTGACAAAGAACACTCACTTGCTGGAAGACATAGAAAAGCTCGGATTGGAGATCGTGTTACCAGAGGAAATCATGTTGAAGCTTAGGAAGGAAGCAGTTGTACTAGGCGTGGACTCGCCTATGATGCAGCTACAAGTACAGTCCAGTCTGATCAGCAGAGTCAAGGAGTCTCAATTCCAGGATGAGATACTGTGCAAGTTAAGAGATCGAGTACTAGCTGGAACACTCAAAGGATTTTTTATAGCTAGAGATGGAGCATTGAGGCATGGCACGAGACTTTGTGTACCTACTGACGAACTGAGGAATGAGTTGATGAAGGAGGCACACCAGTCGCAGCATTCTATACATCCAGGAGCTAGCAAGACGTACAAGGACATGGGGACCCATGTATGGTGGCTTGGAATGAAGCGAGACGTGGCAGAATTTGTCTCCGGATGTTTGATCTGCCAGCAGATGAAGACAGACCGCCAGAGACCAACAGGTTTGTTACAACCGCTTCCCATTCCGGAGTAAAAATGGGAGCATATTACTATGGACTTTGTAACAGGATTATCCAGATCCTAATGAGGGAAGGATGCTTATATGGGTAATAGTGGACAAACTGACCAAGTCTGCCCAATTCATTTCTTTCAAGGTTGGTTTATCCACCGAAAGGCTCACAGCTCTTTATATACGGAATATATACCGTCTTTATGGAGTTCCAGTCAGCATCGTATCCAACATGGATACCCGTTTCATCTCATATTACTGGAAGAGATTGTGGAGAGCTTGGGCACGCAGCTAAAGTTTAGCATGGCATACCATCCGCAGACCGACGGCCAGTCCGAACAGACTATTCAGATGCTTGAGGACATGTTGAGATCATGCATCCTGCAGTTTGGTGGATCTTGGGAAGATCACCTACACCTAGTAGAGTTTTCCTACAATAATAGCTACCAGGCCAGCATTCAGATGACACCTTTTGAGGCTTTATATGGTCGACATTGCCGTACTCCACTAGCATGAGGCGATGTTGGAGATCGAGTCCTATTGGAACCATAGATGGTTACAGATGAAGCCGAGAAGATGAAGATGATTAGAGAGACACTAAGGATTGCACAGGACCGTCAGAAATATTGGACGGGCAGCATGCGTCGAACCTTAGAATTTGAGACCGGAGATCAGGTATTTGTCAAAATATTACCTACCAGGAGCACAATTAGATTCGACCAAGCTGGAAAGCTGAGTTCCCGCTACATCGGTCCATTTGAGGTATTAAGCAATCAGAAAGGTAGCATACAAAGTGGATCTACCTTCCAGTCTTGAAGGCGTGCATAACGTCTTCCACGTATCACAGCTGAGGCATTACGTACCGGACCCGAGCCACGTTGTTGATCATTCAGAATTGGAGGTTGGACCTAGCCTCACCGTGCCAGAGCAACCGGTAGAAATCATAGACCGCATGGAGAAGAGATTGAGGCGCGCAGTGATCCCACTAGTCAAGATAGCTTGGCGTCACCACTCCCCAAGCGAGGCTAGCTGGAAGCAAGAGGACGAGATGAGAGAGAAGTATCCTTATCTTTTCTAGGTATGTTCTGTCCCCTCTCTTTCATTATTGGTTAAAATTTCGAGGACAAAATTTTCTAAGGAGAAAAGGATGTAAAGCCCACATATTTACTATATTATTAATATTGTTTGTCTGTTATTTTAATTAGATTATCTTGGGCTTAATTTAGATTGGATGACCCTCCATTTTAGCCCTTGGAAAGTCCAACCCATTTAACTTACCATTCCTTCACTCACCATGTTCTCTCTCTCAGATCCCCACATCTCGTACAGACCCCCACATCCCTTTTTTTCTTTCTCTCACGTATTAACACTCAGAAAGAATCAGAACCCTCACAGAAGTTTTTTATTTTCCTTCTTCACCAAAAACTCCATAACTTCCCCCTTCCTCCACCAAATCCAAATTCGAGACCACTGTCGCGTTCGTCTCGTCATCCTCTCTGAATCTAGATCCCTCTTCCCCACCTTCCGAGCTCGTCCCTGTGTCACTCCCGCAATAGCGCCTGTCGCTACCGCCCGCATCGTGCCCCGCCGTGGTGCGTTCGTACGCTCTGTGCGTGCACCCGTGCCCATGTCCGACCTTCCGTCGGTTTTTCGACATTTCGTTCTGAGTCCGAGGCATCCCCTCGGTGCTCCTTCTCCGTTCCGGTAAGCTTCTGTTCCAGAAACTCTCTTTCCTTTCTATCAAAACCCAATTCCTGTTCTGGCCAATTGACTAAAGTTCTGTCAATTGGAATAGTTAGTTTAGAATAATTATTTTAGTGTATTTGTGGTGTGGATTAATTAATTAAATAGTTTAATAGTTAAATTATATTGATTAGTTACTTGTGTATTATGTGTAGATTCATTAATTAATGTAAGGTTGCTAATTGCTAATTAAAAAGAATTATAGGGTTTAGAAATTATTAATGAATTTTAGGTGTATTATTAATCTGTTAGCAAATATTAGTATTATATATTATTAGGATGACTATGTGGCAAACGAGTTTATATAAAGCTTATTTGTCACATTTGGTTAATTTTAATAAGAGAAATGAATTTGATAAGAAATTGGTATTAATATTTTTCTATAAGTAAATTTTGGCCTATAAAAGGTTTTTATATCAAAAAATATATTTTATATGAATATTTTCCTTGTTGATAACAAAATTTCATGATTTGCAACCCGACTAGATTTAACCTTATTAACCAGCCAGTGTTGTCGTGAAGGATTAGAAGTAAATTCTAGTTATTAAATCCGGTGTTACGATTATGTAGGGTTCAGGACCTAAGTTTGAGGACATCTACAGTCGTCACTACAGTACTGGAGACACCAAGGCAAGTGCATACTTATCTAAACTCGTGTTTTAATTAATAATTAATTTCATTGCATGCTAGAGTACTATATCGACACCTGACTCACGGGATCCCTTTCGGATCATACCGACTGCTTACTAAATCATTTACTTGACTGCTTACTAAATCATTGACTTATGGATTGGGGGAGTAACGTTAACACCTGTGGTCAAAGCCCCTTACTGAATCACAGTAGATAGCGGAAGCCCAACTCACTTGGGCCGAAGTCGGACCGTGTTCATTAGAACACTTACTGCCTCCAATCCTAGCCGGC
Organism: Iris pallida; assembly: GCA_029216955.1. Taxonomy (NCBI): domain Eukaryota; kingdom Viridiplantae; phylum Streptophyta; class Magnoliopsida; order Asparagales; family Iridaceae; genus Iris; species Iris pallida. The sequence continues at coordinate 34,900 of JANAVB010019378.1, forward strand.
CACAGGCTGTTACGCGCTCTAAACACTACTGTAACTAGATTACTTCATTTCACTTTTTAGAATTTTACTGCATAACTGTTTTATTATTATTATTTAGAAAATTATATAATAAACTGCTTCTTGTCTCATTTTATAATTATTGAATAAAATGCTAGAATGGATTTGTGTGTCTTGCCCCCTCTTGAATGGAGACAACATTTTTAGGTGACTGCGACGATAATGAGCTGGCTTACACTTTCTATTATGTGCCCGACTTGGGTTCTGAGGACTTAGCTGAACCAGGACAAAGGAACTAGGAGTTCTAGTTACACCCTTTTCTGATTAGTTCACTTTTCCTAAGTTGTAATAAACAAAAATTTGTGATGTTGAATACTTTTGCTTTGTCTTCATTTTTATTTTGACTTTAGTTGTATTTCAGAATGTTTAATAAAATATTTTAATTTTCGTTTAGACATTTGTACTGATTGTGTTCACTGCTTGATACAGCTTATTGCCGCCATCTCACAACAGTACAGGCTGGCATGATCCGACTGGAGTACCCATTATATTGGGAACGGGTCATGACAAAGTCCAAACCCAAACAAGCCATAAAATAAACCATAAACTTAGAATTTGGAAAAACGAACTTGGACTGAGTTATGCCCAAACTAGCACGAGTTCGATTACCAAAAGCAGAAACCCTACCTCCACTCATGGTGACTTAGCTTACAACGGTCAATTTTTTGAAAGTTTGACGATCGAACTCTGTCCGAACTCGACCTCATAAAGCCCTATAAATAGATAAACTTTTCTCCATTGATAACCACTCAATCATTCTCCTTATCATCTATTCTCTTAAGCTTTGATCTTCTTACCTACTCAAAAATAACTTCATGTGATGTGCTCCTAACTGGTGAAGTGCAAGTTCGACTAGAATTTTATTTTTAAAGAGTTGTACAAATTTGGAAAAGTCCAAGTAAGCTTTTATTTCAAAAGCTCAAAGTTGAAGCCGCCGTGCTCTTCGAATCAAAGCGTGAGGTGTTTGTAATAAGCCGCAAGTCCTTCGGATCAAAGCTTGTGCTTCACTGATATTGAATTTAACTCCAAGCAAGAGTTCTCGGGACTAGAATCCTCTACGAGGGATACCAGTATAAAAATTTTGGTATTTGCTTTTGCTCTCTGAACTCTATACTTTCAATTTTCATATCTGTACTTATTGCATTATTTAGTTGGTATTATGCCTTTATATTTTTTAATAAAGGTTACTTTTCGTTGCACTCTATTAACCCCCCTCTCTATAGTTGCCTCACGATCCACAAAGGAGTAATTTTCCATTTAGCGACATAGTGGTATGTCACTACCTTTCCATGTAGCGATATTGTAATACTTTGTAGCGATGTTCAACAACGTTACAATAATAGGTAGCGACATTTTGGTACTAGGTAGTGGCACATATTTGTGTTGTTGGTCGTATCAATCAATTTCTAATTGATTTTTAATTATAAGTTTATTTAACAAGTGTTGCTTTCATTAATAACTATAATTGTAAAAATTCAATAGTACATGACATGGGGTTTACATCAAGTCTTTATATTTCAGCTTTGTGATGTTGTTCTTGCTTCTTTATGGAGATTACTCTACTTGACTATTATACATATAATTAGTGGAGTGGAGTTCAATTGTATACATGTACACTTTGGTAGAACGAGTAGTGTTGCATCATTCCGATAGAGGTATTAGCTGGCTCAGTCACGTTGATCGATCCTGCATATTTAGGGACTGGAGCATAACAGTATCATTATTGCCAAATCTAGACTTCTAATGTTAGACAGTGCGTCTGGCCAGGACCATCATTGTAACATAATTGTAAAGTAAATCTTATAGACCCAAAGGGTATATATATATGCAAGAAAATAGATAATATTTATAGCTATGCAGATTGCCTCTGAATCAAATGAGCCTCAATTGTGGATAGTAAGCTTGTGGGTAAGCTTGTCTTATGATTCAGCTTCCATCATTCAATCACGGTAAAAACAAGTAAACAACAATTACCTGTACTTAACAGTTATAGTTTGATTTTAATATTATCATGTGATGCCATGATTAGTTATTTTGTCATATTATCCTATCACCGTTATCCTATTTACATGATGCTTATTCTATACATGTGAGTGAGATATCTCATGTAATATCACTACTTAATCATGGTTACCTTGTTTCTTTTATTTATCTCGAAACTCATGAATTTTGAATCTCGTGTATCAGTATATCTTCTGATCTATTAGTGCGGGTTCTGGAGAAAAGTATTCACTATCCACGTAGACTACGATCTAGTTACATACTCATGATTATGTGAGTACGATTTGCATATTCATTCTCAAGTTATCCCAACTCGTCCACATGTAAAGTGTTGATTCCTACACCCTTTTTTGAGCACTTAGGTAGTATGTCTAGTTTCTTCATTCTTATTGCATTGTTATCCTGAAATTATCTAGTACCACCCCACTCATGATAGTCCTATTACATATTGTTAGTCTTATTACTTGCTCTATTCATAGATTCTGTACACGATTTTTTTATACATGATGATCTATTCATGTTTTACACGTTCATATAGATTATGTGTTGTTCTTGTTTAGTATTATGTACTTGCTTCAATTCTGACTGAATATATAATATTTTCAACTAATTATGCGACTCTTTTCGATTGATGCATGCTTCGTGATTCACTTTGAGGCTTGTGGTCTTGTTCCTTCTTTTGATATCTTAAAATCTAAAGAGTATATATTTCTTCATATGCTTTCTAGTTCTTCTCTATCTTGGATTCCATTATTTTTGTTAATATGTCATATTGTCTTAGATAGCTTAGTTATTGTTGTCATAATTCATATTGAGGTCTAGACATCGTATTACTGTCGATGCCGTGGCGTTTGGTTCAATTACTTGTCTACGAGAAAGGTGGAGAATGAGAAAATTGAGGCAGTAACTTGGTCTCCATCGCGCCTTTTGCAAGTGGCTACACCACCCACGTCAATTTAGTCCACGTAACTTATATGTATGCATCTTTATGTTTGGGGGTGATGATTCAAGCGATGAGATTGTAATTCTAAGTAAAAATATTTGATTAAGTCTTGATGTACACAATTGAAAGGACGAAGCATAGCCTTCTTTTTCTTTCTTTTTTCTTTTTAATATCAAGGAGCTTCTTCTCTTCATTATCCATATATGAATATGAAATTCATAGGAAGATTGAAAATAGGTCTGTTGATGATAAAGATTAAAATTATATTTTAGTTCTTTAAATTTTTTAACGACTATTCCTTTTTCGTTATTGTAATTGTAATTTTTATCGTAGTTTGTATTTATTTTTTGAACGACTACCTTTTTAGTTGTTTGTCGTTCTTCATATTTTTAAATAAAGTTAAATAATTTGTGGAAGAAAAACAAAAGTCAATTATATTGTCTATAATTAAGAGAGCATCGGGAATCCTTCAAATTGTCTTTGAAAGTACGAAAATTTTCATTCAGAGCATAAAATTTTCGTAAATTTGCGGTGAAAGCACAAAGTTTCCAAAAAATGTAAGAAAATGGCGTTATTTACTAAAGAAATTAAAAAAAATCTTTGTTGTTCGGATAGGCGTTTTCGTTATTTAAACATTTTTTTGTAAATTTTTACTTAACGCTGTTACACCAAGAAACGAAAATAATAAATAAATAAAGTAAAACGTCCTTTGAAAGGGCGTTTCTCTAAGAGAAAACGTCCTCCCGTTGGACATCTTCTGTTGATGGTAACGACTCATTCTCTTCTTCTTCTCCATCCCATTTTCTTCTTCTTCTCCAAACTACCTATAACTCCCCCTCCTCCCCTCCCTCCCCTTACCCACACTCCAACAGGCCCTCGCCAACAACTCCCTCCGCATCTCTTCCTCGCCTCCCACCTCACTCTTCGCACCCATTGTCTCCGTCGTCTCCTTCGGCACCGGCCAGTACCTTGGCAGCCTCCGCCTAGGCTCTCCGTTGCTGCAACAGCTCTGCGCACAACGTCCTCGACCTCAGCCGCGGGACCATCTCCTTCTCCTCATAGGCCGGAAAGACCTACAGGAATGCCTTTTCCTACTGCCTCATGGAACCCTCCCTCCTCCCATCCCTACCTACTTGCTCTTCGGTGCCGACACCATTAACAACTCCCTCTCGAGCGCCAGCGCTTTGCTCCTGTCCAACCCCCTCCCCCCAAAATAAGTCAAAGGCTACTGCACAAGCAAATCGGCTCCCCCCTCGATTCTTGTTATCCAAAGCCACATCTCTTCTACAACACATCCACGTCAGTAGAAGACGCCCAACGGAAGGACATTTTCTCTTAGAGAAATGTCATTCCAAAGGGCGTTTTACTCTTTTTTTCGTTGTTGTAATGACGTTAAGTAAAAACTTGTAAAAATTTGTTTAAACAACGAAAACGTATATCCGAAAGACATCATAAATTTATGTTTTTAATTATTTAATAAAAAAGCCTATTGGAAGAGCGTCCTTGTGCTTTCGTTATAATTTTCGGAAACTTTGTGCTTTCACCGCAAATTAAATTAACATTTATGCTCTGAATGAAAATTTTCGTTGAAAAAACTGTGGACCAATATAATGGGTTACGTAACATTCCATTGGATTTCGAGAAAAAAATTATTATCGAAAATAATAGGAATTCGTGTTTATGTGGATATGATGTATGCTTGACACATGAACCACTCAACCTATACTATGGAAATGTTAATATAAATTTGTTGCTATCTCTTCCATTATCGACATCGTGCAAGAAACCAGCTTCCACTCTTCCTTGGAGCAATCCCACCTGGCTCCTCTGTAAACAGAGCAAAAGCACAAGGAAGAAGGCCACCATAGAGTATACCAGCAATTCTGCGACCTCGTGTCTAGCCTCAGCGGGATGCAACAAGATACATAATATACATGCCACTATGGTATGAAAAGCATATAAAGAATCAGGGGTACTCTATCAACTATGTGTATATGCAAATGAGGACAACTTTTGACATATGGGAATATTAATGATGTCATGGGTACTCGTGCAGTGGCGTCCCCTCCGGGCACCTGTCATGCAGCAATGTCAAGTGAACAAAAAAGCCCCTACGTCTAGTGACTGTCCTGCCCATCCAATGAATCTAGAACATGTCGACTCCTCGCCACGTTCAATGCCAAATCAAAAGTTGAGCAGCAGTACAATGAAATGATTAACATGACTGTACCGACACACGTTCCGTCGTACAGATGATCAGTCAGGTACAGGGATACGTGTCCTATATTTTCATCATCATCTCTCCGTATCTAGAGTAGTGTCAGGGTCTGCGGGATATCGGTTCATCCGCTTAGCAGTGTAAGGGTAGTCTCCTATGGCCTAGGTTAGAAAAATAGAAAGCCAATGTATCTCGTTGGTTGCACCCAGAGTCATGCTTGGACGCACACTTGAAATATATCAAAATATATAGCATGCGGATAACATGTAACAGAACAGTGAATTAAACAAAGAGGCAAGGTATACTTGCCTGGATCCGAGTACTGAAAGTGAGAAGGTGGTACTGAGTCCAAGTTCGTAGGGTCCAAGGAACCTAAAAAAGATGATTTGAGCTAATTAATTTAAGAGTTAATAATCTATCTTTTATCAAATTAAACAAAATTAATACATTTTGGGCATACATGGATTAGAAATCTCTTCATAGAAAACTTAGCCATATGCTCAAAAATTAGGGATAGGTAAGGGTTAACTGGGGTCAAGGCCATTATGTTAATTAACTGCCACTCCTTGCATAGGTATTAGGCTGTTCTATACTTCTTCACACCAACCCTCACTCTTTTGTCAGTTTTAGTCACATCAGCTCTTCCTCTATTAACCACTCTATACACACGAACCCAACATACTCACTTTTCACCACATCTGCCCTTAGGACACGGGCCCCTCCCCTATATATATTTATAATCCATGTCCCCCTAAGTTCGATTTGTTCCTTAGTGGCTTAGAGTTACATATACACACATTCAGTACATGAGGAGAGGCTTTCATACAAGCCAACAATTATTTCCCCCACATGTATATGTTGTCATATTTGACAAATGGGTAATCACCTACTAAAGTATTACCTACTTATTTCTTTCTTATGAACACATAAGTTTTATGAAAATTGTATATGTAATCATCCACTATCCAAAAAGATTTCTCATGTAAATAATTTAAACAACCATCAAGCATCTGTTCCCTTCCCCTTATGCAATATCACATTTCAGTTCTTCCTTCGTACAGTGGGAAGTATAGCCCACCATTCCAGATGACATCCCCATGCCCCCATACATTTAGTACTTGCAATGGGGCTTCACCTCCATATTACATCCATAGGAAGATCCCGACAACCCACAGACATTGTTACGGTTTGTACACTCACAAAACCCCTCTCTCCTTCTTCCCAAATCTTAGCTATTTCTTCACTCGATTTTTCACATTGCCCAGTGGATCATGCTGTCTACAAGAGAAATCTCGGCGACAGAAGTCTCCTAGTCCACGTGTACGGGGATGACTTGGTCATCACAGGGACGAGCACCACTGTGACTGCTAGATTCAAGTTGCAAATGAGCTATGCAGCATGTGTGACCTTGGACTACTGAGTTATTACTTGGGGATCGAAGTACAACAGAAATCTCAATGAATCATGTTTTGCCAATCATCTTACGCAGCCAAGATTATTGAGAAGTGCGGCCTAACATATTGCAACCCGACGCAAACACCAATTGAGGCAAGGTTGAAGCTAAGCAAGTCAAGCTCAAGTCCCCAAGTTGATGAAACCTACTACTGCGACATAGTAGGAAGTCTCCGTTACTTGGTAAGTATAAGACCGGACATAGCCTATGTTATTGGGATAATGAGCCGTTACATGGAGGCACCAACAGAGCAACACATGGTTGTCGTGAAACATATCTTAAGATATGTTTGTGGTACAATTTACTTTGGTTGTTGTTACGTGAAAATGGGCAAGGAAGAACCAAGTCTTGTGGGCTATAGCGATAGCGACATGGCTGGAGACGTGGATGACCTGAAGAGCACTACCAGAGTTGTATTCTTCCTTGGCTCAAACCTGGCTTTGGACATCACAAAAACAGAAGACAGGGATATTGTCATCCTGTGAAGCGGAGTACATTGCAGCTACTACCGCAGCCTGTCAAGACATTTGGCTTAGGAGTCTCTTTGACAAAATGAAGATGCAAGACAATGACAAAGTGGTGCTCATGGTGGACAACAAATCAGCAATTGCACTTTGCAAGAATCTGGTTCATCATGACAGGAGCAAGCACATTGATACAAGGTACCACTTCATACGTGAATGCGTAGAAGATGGAAAGATTGAGGTAGAGTATGTTTCCACGGATGATCAGTTAGCGAACATTATCACCAAAACACTTGGACAGCTTAAGTTCTTGGAGATGTGCCAGAAAATTGGGGTTCAAGGAGTTCAAGCCGTCAAGTAGCAACATGATTAGGAGGGTGAATGTTATGAATAATTTTGTAGCTACTTAACTTAATTACCTAGTCTTTTATCATTCCCGATTCTATTGCTTTGTCCTACTCTTAAAGAGTTAATAGCTGAGTATTAGGGGATCATCCAACCTACCAGTGCACCTAGCAAGACTGTCCAGCTTGTTGTCTCAGTCTCGCTTATGTTGCATTTTTTGTTTCTTGACATTTTATCGACCAAGATATGTCTTAATTTGGGTTCGTTTGGTTCATTTCAATATAATTATTATCATAATGGAATAAATTTTGTAATATAATATCAATTACATTCAAATTTTTGGTTTGATAAAATGTAAAAGAATAATAATTATTATTTGTACCGTTGTCCTAAATATATCTTTGGTATTTATATTTTTGTTTCGGTCATCCTTAACATTTATATATAAATAAATAATAATAAACTAAAATTTTTAGAAATATGTTTTTTTAACATAGAAGTTAAAAAAATATATAATTTTGTAAATTTTAAGTTGTAATGTAATTGAAATTACATGCAACATTTTATGTAATTGGCTTAAAACTAATTGACGTAATGTAATTAAGCTTGTAATGATCTATATTACAAATTATTTTGGTCGAATCACATCCCAATTATTTTGGTCGAATCAAACACATGAGTTTGAGTTTACTACCAAAATAAGTGAGATTTACGATGTATTTAGCGATGTCAAAAAGAAGCATCCCTGGTTCAGACGAAATTAGTGACTCCTAAAGCGTGAGTCGCAAATAGCGATCTAGCTAATCAACATCATTGCGACAGAAAAATGGATATTGTATGCTATTGCAACAAAAATTGGCGTTGCCACTGTAGCAACGTCAGTTACAAACATCATGAAAACATAGCAGGATGCGGCGTAACCTTTGTCATTGCCAAACGTTGCTGTGCATCACCATTGACACCGTTGATACGTCATATTTTACTTTTATGTGTTGCTATATACGTAACAAATTGTTTTGTAACATTCTGATTCAAACCACTAATTCTCTCTCCTCGAATTTTTTTAGTCCTTCGCCCCACTAAAAATCAAAATTCTAACCCCCTCCCGCCTACACCCCCACACCCCATCACACATACACCCCCCCATAGTGCCCACTCCTGATGGACTCCCTCCCCTCCCATGCTCTCGCCGAGCATGCCTCTACCACAGCCTCCTTCTCTTCCTGGAAATATCCCTCTTCACCTCCTTCTTCTCTCCTCCGAAATTGTCTCCTTCAACACTGTACCTATAAGTCCCTCTATGCGTGTGTGGATGTTGAAAGTTTAGAATGAATAATGGAGATTATTTTTATTAAATAGTCCGATACTACTTGTTGGTATCAGCATCAGACCCAAATCAAAAGCTTTGATACCACTTCTTGGGCGCGCGGAAGCGTTGCCAATACTTCAGATAACCAACCAACCTAACGACCACCAAGCACAGATCAAATTACAACATATATGGAGATAATCAATATGTCACATGGACAAATACCAGTTTATATAACTCAAGTGAAATAACAAGATTGAAAAGATCAATGGTGAACCATTTGTCCTAATATGTTTGTAGAGAATAATTGTTGTGATTTTATTGATTGGCTACTCCACTACTTATAGGGAGTCTAGCTCCTCTTCATATTACATTTTCCAATGTGGGACTAAATCCCTTATTAGTTCTCAATACTTTCCCTCAAGATGGGCGATAGATATTAATCATTCCCATCTTGTTACATAGCTTTGACAGACTTAATGAACTAAGACCCTTAGTCAGACAGTCTGCCACTTGTTCTTCTGAGCGAACATGATCAATCTTCAGTATCCTATGTTCCAGCTTCTCTTTGATGAAGAATCGATCGATCTCGGTGTGCTTCGTTCTGTCGTGCTGAACTGGATTGTTAGCTATACTTATTGCAGCTTGACTATCGCTTAGAAGACGTAACAGTGCTCCCTTGTCCAGCTTCAACTCTGTAGCAACGCTTTCACCCACAACAACTCCGACACTCCTAAAGTCATTGCTCTGTATTCTGCTTCAGCTGTAGACCGTGCTACCACTGACTGTTTCTTGCTTCTCCATGAGACCAAGTTTCCTTCTACAAAGACACAATATCCTGTGGAAGACCTTCTATATCTATGCAGCTTGCCCAGTCTGCATCGCAGTATCCCTCAACTTCTATACATCCATTCTTCTTGAACCATAGCCCTTTTCCCGGCGTCCCTTTCAGATATCTCAAGATCTGAAACACTGCATCCATGACCTGTTCTTGGATCATACATGTAGCGACTACTACACTCACCGTAAATGAGATATCAAGGCGAGTGTGCCCCAAATAAATCAATCTTTCTACAAGTCGTTGATATCTTTCACGACAACTGGCTCTCTGCTTCTGCTCCTAACTTGCACTTCTGGTCAATTGGAGTGACTGCTTTGCATCCCAGTATCCCTGTCTCCTTCAGCAGATCTAGTGTGTATTTTCTCGTGAAGAACAATTCCTTGTTCGCCTTCACACACCTCGATACCTAAAAAGTACCTCATCGCTCTAAATCCTTCACCTCAAACTCCTTCGCGAGTTTTGACTTCAGCTTAGCGATCTCGACTTCATCATTACCTGTGATTACTATATCATCCACGTATACAGCAAGTATAGTGATGTGGCCTCTTGCATGCTGAAGAAAGACCGTATGATTTGTATTTGCTTGATGGTTCCATGCCTGTAACAGCTTTTCTGAATCTGTCAAACCAGGCTCGAGGAGATTGCTTGAGTCCATATGGCGACTTCTTTAGTTTGTACACTTTTCCATGCGATGTCCCTCCGTCTGATTCTGTAGCATTGCACCCTGACGGGAGTTCCATGTACACTTCTTCTTGTAGGTCCCATGGAGAAAGGCATTCTTCATCTAACTATAGCTTCCACCCATAGTTTGCTGCAATGGAGACCAGAGTTCTTACGGTGCTCATTTTCGCTACTGGAGCAAAGTCTCATCATAGTCGATGCCATATGATTGTGTATCCTTTTGCAACCAACCTTGCCTTGTATCATTCCACTTTTCTTCTGACGTCTCCTTTACTGTGTACACCCATTTGCATCCCACAGTTTTCTTCCCTCTGGGTAATGGAACCATCTCCATCTTATTTTTTTCCAGTGCTCCAAGTTCTTCCATCATTACAGCTTTACCTTAGATCTTTCTTTGCTTCCTGCCAACACTTGGGCAACGAAAGTAGAGTCTAATGATGCAATGAAGGCTCGATAATTCAAGAAATATTAGAATAAGACAGGTAGTTGGCAATATCATGTTTATAATCATCAAAAGACTAGGAGCCTTACCCGTATTGATGCGAGAAGATCTCCTTAAGGGAGCAATAGGTGGTGGAGAGATCACACCATCAGAGTCAGAGAGATCCGCATTAGAATTAGATTGATTCAGTGCGGGGGCAACATCTTCAAGAGTTGGATCAGGAGTATACGAGGGACTTGGTACAGTAGGCACATGGCACGGTACAGGCACAGTACTGGACTTCTGCTATCTCCTTCTGTAGACTTGGATCATTTTCCATTGTTCGTGGCTCCCCTGTTTATCATATGTATCTTCTTCATCTTCTGTATCGGAGTCACTGCTTTTCCCCCTTTCGTCCAGTTTTCCACGACCGGGCATGGGACCGATCCGACCACCACAAATGGGCTTATTTTCTCTCCCTCACATCAAACACCCTCTGTGTTAGGTGTGTCACCAAACGCTGAACTGTCATCCGAACCATAATATGGTTACAGTTCTCTGAATGTAACGTCCATGCTTACAAACATCTTCCGCTCAACCGGACTCCAACATGCGTATCCCTTCTGAGTTGCCGTGTAGCTGACAAAGACACATTTAACCGCTCTAGGATCTAGTTTGCCAACTCCTGGCCTATTATCTTGGATAAAACATACACACCCAAATACTTTGGTGGAAGCATACGTGGTTGCACCAGTAAGCAATTCCAATGGTGTCTTCCAGTCCAATACCTGAGATGGCATTCTGTTGATGAGATAAGAGGCCGTTAACACCGTCTGCCCCCATAAGTGTTTCGGGACATTCGTAGCCATCATCGTCCGTGCGACCTCCAGCAGGTGTCTGTTCTTCCGTTCGGCAACACCATTTTGTGCCGGTGTATAGGTACATGAAGTTTAGTGTAGTTCCATGAGTGGATAAGTACTCAGCAACCTTCTTATTTGTATACTCCGTCTCATTGTTAGACCGTAAGCACTTAATTTTAGTGCCATATTGTATTTCAACCGGGAGATGAAAGTCTCGAAACGCCTCAAAGACGTCACTTTTATTCTTCATAAGGTAGACCCATGTTACGCGAGTATAACAATCAATAAAAGTGACGAACCATCGGAAAACCGGTAATACCGGTTGTAGGACAAGGGCCCCATACGTCCGAATGTATCATATCAAATGCAGCTGAACTTCTACTTCCTGAACTCACATACGTACTTCTGGTATGTTTACCCAACTCACATGCATTACAAAATAACTTCTCTTTATTTCCCTTTGGTATAAGGACAGATACATTCGACTAATAATTTTAAAAGAAGAGTGACCGACACGCTGGTGGTGGAGTAGCAATTCATCTTCTACACTGTGCCGTGAATCTTCTGGTGGTGTGTCTGCTACCAGAGATGTCAATGCTTTGTCCAGTCCAGTCCTGTCCAAGTACACCCCTTATGCCATGTGCCAGTCCCTAGTCGTTGTCCTGTCACCTTCTCCTGAAAAGTCACCGTAGGAATGTCAAAGGAAACAGTACAGTTAAGATCGAGAATAATGGCACTAATAGAAAGAAGATTGACAGGAAAAGAGAGCATGTAAGACATTGGTGAGAGTCGGAGAGGGGGTGCATGCGACAGTGCCTTTAACCATTACAGGACTGGAGTTACCATCAGCAGTCTGAATGCTCTCCGGCGTCGGTAGGTGAGTATAGTCTTGGAACTCACCGCGGGACCCCGTGACATGGCGAGATGTCCCAGAGTCCATAATCCAACCTGGTTGGTGATCAACTACTGCAAGAGCACCCGCAGGAATACTTGTGCTGGTTTGGACAAAGCAAGTGATGTGATCTCCCGAGGTAGAGGATGCCCCATGACTGCCGTCCGAATCCAGCTTCGTGCTGCGTAACTTCGCGAGGAACTCCTTCTCAAGAGAGGTTAACTCAGCCAGGTGATTTTCTCCCCCTTCCTCCGCTAGATTAGCTTTGTGCCCTCCAGAATAACTTTCCCTTCTACCAGCATAACCGCCTCTACCACCTCGACGTCCTCCGCGGCCCCGTCTACGATCACTCGACGGACTTTACAGGAGTTTGGACAAAATCTGATGTAATGCCCCGAGTCACCACAGTTGTGGCAAACACCGGCCACAGAGGGAGGCTGATTGAAGGCGGCAAGGGCAGACTTGTCAACAGCGGCTTGCTCCCCCTGGAAATAGCCTTTGTTGGGCATCAACTTCAATCGAGCCTCCTCTTGTGCCATGGCAGCTATGGCTTCTTCTAAGGTTGGAAGCATGGGCTGTGCGAGGAGGACATTCCTTCTATTCTCAAACACAGGGTTAGGACCCTTCAAGAACTTTATCATCCGTTATCGCGAAATATAATCCAAGAACTTTTGGAAATATTTTGCAAATGCTGGTTCGACTTGTGCATCTTCCATCCCAAGAGGATCATAGTAATCCAGATCAGGCCAGTACTTCTTCAACAGTACTGCATACTCAGAGATGGTACGGTTGTCCTGGGCCACCCGATCATGTTTATCATGCAGTTGGAAGACCCGCATAGGATTGCCTGAGCCGGAGTACATATCCTTCAAAGTTCGCCATATATCAGCAGTAGCCTCCATCGCCTCGACATTGTCCGATACCTGGTCGGTCAAGGAGGCTGTCAACCATCCAGCCACAACATTGTTGACAATTTTCTAAATAGCAAACTCCTTTGAGGAGGGATCAACTGGCGCCTTAGTTTGGCCATTGACGTAGCCAACCAAGCCTCATCCCTTCAGCGTCCGCATGGCCTGCCGTGACCATTTCAAGTAGTTGGACGTGCCCTCCAACTTCGTCTCTAGCTTCCCCATTTTGTAGGGTGACGGATCCACATCAGTATGGATCACACGTGGGGTTGCCTCTGTTAATCTTTTTGATAAAATATCATCAACCAATGCCTTCATCTCTTCTGCAGTCAGTTTACCACTGATCGAATCTATGGCGTCTTCAACTGTGAGTCGTCGTCGTCGTCTTTGTCGGCTTCGTCGGCTTCATCGTCGTCGTCTTCGTCGGCTTCGTCGTCGTCGTCGTCGTCGTCTTCGTCGGCTTCGTCGTCGTCGTCTTATGTAAAGTCTTCAACAGAGACCTTACGAATGTGCGGTTAACGTGGCCAACACCGGCGCGCGTATGTAGATCCGAATTTGCAGATCGAGAACGGAAAATAAATAAAGTATTTATAATTTCGGAGGGCGTAATCTAGGAACAGATGGTGCAAATAAAGCATTTGACGTCCATCCTTCGAATAACCGCCCACATAACTCTCATGCAAATTAGGGTTTTTTTTTTTCGAAAAAGGGGGGGGGCAGCAGCAGATTGGTTGGAAGGGGGGGGTTGTCGGCAGCAGGGGGGTCGGCCGGGGGTGGGGGGCGCGTGGGGCAGGGGGGGGGGGGGGTGAGCAGCAGCAGGGGGCGTCGGGGGGGGGGGGGGGCAGGGAGGGGGTCGTCGGCGGCAGGGGGGGTTTGCCGGGTTGGGGAAGGGGTGATTTTTTTTTTGTGGTTATGGCTTTGATACCATGTAGAGAATAATTGTTGTGTGTTTATTGATTGGCTACTCCACTACTTATAGGGAGTCTAGCTCCTCTTCATATTACATTTTCCAATGTGGGACTAAATCCCTTATTAGTTCTCAACAATGTTTAACCCCTTCACAAACTCAAGAATAAAAGAAAGAGATTACAATTAAAATAACCCACAAAAATCCCCTTTTCCTGAACGAAGACGATGACTTCTCAATCAGATCTCCTCTTCTTTATGTCTTGGATGACGAGCCTTAAGAGCAAAGCACGAAATTTCTCTTAGATTTTCTGTGGATCTCTACTTTTGTGCTATATTCTTTGTGCCTCCACCCTCAACCCATGTATATAAGATGATAAAATTCTATTATAGGTCATAATCGGATTTCCTAAATAGAAATAAAATAGGAATCCTGGTCTACCTAAAATAGCTACTCCTATTCCAGACTGGACTCCAACATGCATTACACAGCTAGATGAATTAGTTGACTACATAGGCTGAATCCAATATGGATATATGTCGATAAGTCAGCACAATCATTAGGATTACCATATGCCTATGAATATTTATATTAGTTGCTTTGCTACTGAGAACCATAATTTCCTCATTCACATAACTTATCTCCAAAACTCTCTTCCTCACCTCTTCTCCATTTATAATGTGGGAGATTTGTTATAGGATGGAACATCCTCATTGTGGAACGCTTAACGACTGAGATCTATAGATGCTAATGATGGCCAAAACAGAAAATAAAAATATCAAAGGTATATTTGTGACAATGATACAAATAACAAGTATTATTCGATTACATTTCATACTAAACCAAACATTTAAATATAATTGATATTACAATAGTACATGATTTTGATTACATGTTCCAACTAAACATGATAATGTAATTATTATTCTATTGTATTGCAAACTTTACATTACAAACTCCGATTACAATTACGTTGTAGCAAACAAAAACACCAAAAAAAAAAAACAGCAAATGCAGCAGAAACGGGACCCAGACAACAAGCAGGATAGTCTGGACTGGTCAGTTGGCCGATCCTCTACGTCAAGGCGCTAGGCCGGAACCTTCAAATTTGCTCTCAATAATCTTGTCGATACGTTGGGCCATGTCGGGTGTTAGATGGTTCATCCAGTCTCCGACCACACCTCGCCTGAAAAAAATGTTGTTGTCGGCCGTCGTACGCAACAAGGTTAGTTTCCCGACCTTGTTCACCTCCAAGCTGCTCAGCTTATCGAACCCGCACGTCCCTACGATGTCCTCCACCACCCCGTTCGCCTGCTCCTCCTGCGTGAAGGGACACCCCACGAACTCCGCAAGACGCCTCAGCTCCGCCGCAGGATCTTTCATCAACTCCTCGTATCGCATGAACAGGACATTGCAACCTCCTACTTGCAGGCTTGCCTTCCAGTAGCCTAACATGTGATCCCAGAAAGGTCCGGAGTGGGAACGCCCTTGGCAGAACCGGTCGAAGCTGACCTCGAGAGGCAGAGCCTCCTGACCGTCCTTCTTTCTGAATTTATTGATGAAGTGCCACAAGGACACGAAGTTGTCCTTGGGATTACGGCATAGGTAGACGACTCGACATCCGGAGTCGACAACGGAGTTGGGTAGGAAATGGAACGGGATATGTGTGGCCAGAAGCCTCGGGGGGGTATCGAGTCCATGTCCGGGACTCTACTTTCTCCATACAACTCGAATTCAAGGTAAGGAACACACTGGTGGGGGTTGAGTGTGGCCAAGTTGCCGGTAGAGGAGGGAGAAGAATTGCGGTTGACGGTCGCGAAGAGTAGAGCCTTGAGCCATGTTGTTCCGGACTTGGGCAAGGTGGCCATGATGATGTCAGTAGGTCTGGCCTCGAACAGTTTCTGGACCATCATGGAGCCAACCATAAAGGGTATTGGTTGAAAGAAGCCGCTGTGGAAGCAGAGGTCCTCCAGATAGCAGCACCCCTCGACCGGGAGGCTCGACACGAGGTCGCGGCATTGCTGGTATACTCTCTGGTGGACTTCTTCCTCGTGCTCTTGCTCTGTTCGCAGAGGAGGCTGGTGGGATTGCTCCATGGAATTGTGGTAGCTGGTTTCTTGCACGACGTCGATGATGGGAGAGAGCGCGACAAATTTATACCCAGCTTGAGTGGTTCACGTGTCAGCATACAAACAGTTAACATAATTAAGCACGAAATTAACATATTTATATTGACATTTCAACAAATTTATATTGACATTTCAACAGTAGAGGTCATGTCAAGCATACAAGAAATTAACATATCGGTCAGAAATATATAATACTTTTATACTTTTAACATATTCAGATCCGTAAATTTGAAGCATGCAAGATTTTAAACGTATCCCGTATAAATTATTAGAAAATTTTACACAAAAACGTGGTGGAAACCTGTTTAATTAACCAAATTTGATGACATATTCAAGGATGTGAACTTTCTATGCTCAATATTTTTTTTTTTTTTTGAATATTTGACCAAATTTTTGAACGTATCATTTGTACTGAACTGATTTATATTCGTATTTTTGACGTCCCAAATTTTTTCCATTCTCCGAATTGCTAACAAGGACCCATGATACTTGATATATATTTTTTTTTCTTCTTCTAAACCATTATTTTATTTTTTAAAAAAAATAAGGAAGGCCAAAGTTTACATCGTTGGAAAAAAGTAATACATATACAAAAAATGATAAACTATTACAAACAACAAAATGATATAGTCGTTCAAAAAAAAAAAAATAAGGTTCCATCTCATCGAAGCAGTGGCAGAGCATAAGCTGGGTTGGCCCGCGCTATAGCGTGGACTTACTATTAGCTGTAAATACCACTTTTAACCTTAGGGGTATTTTGGTAATTTTGTATGTTGCTAACTAACTAGTGTTAGTTTGAATATTAGTTAATTAGAATTAAATAGAGTTAGTGTCATGAATAGAATATTTCATTAGGTTAGATGACATGGTGGACCATTAGTAGAACATTCCAATTCAAAATTTATTTCCATAAGTTTCTTACTTTTTCTCCAAGCTTCTCTTCAGCCATTAATTTATTCTCCATCATTTCTAGATCTAGAATTCCAACACCAATTCTCCACCAAACCCATTCATTCTTTTCATTGGAGCACAAGAGGAAGCTTGAACAGGAGTCCAAGCAAGGAGGATTGTGTCCGATTCGACTTTCTCGTGTCCGAATTTGGAGTTCTTCAAAGGAGGCACACACAAGTTGAGTAATTCTCTATTTTTCACCAATTTTTTGTTAAGAATGCCAATTAAACTCGTAGGAACCCTCCCATAGGTGGAATTGACTCTCTAATGCTAAATTTAGGTGTTAGAAGCCTTCAATCTGGTAGATCTAACTATTTTATGCTCAATTTGTGTTAATTACGAATATTGACCACCAAGTATTTGATACATGTTCCCATAGGATTTTTGTGTTCATTTATGAGTTGTGATTGTGTCCTTGTGTCCTAAATAGGATACTAGAGGTTTGTGTCATGATACTTATTTTATTCATGGTTAAATTAGTTATATGCATATTGGTTTAAATATGTCAATTTGATTATTCATAGGCATGTAGTGAAATTATATAGAATTTGATGGTCTCGAGGTGTTTGTATCAATAGCTATAAGAATATTTATATCGGAATGTATCATGAGTGATGTATGCATGTATATGTGTGTCTAGAGAAAGGGGAGATGTTCCTGTGTACTATCCAGGCAGTGGCATGTCTTGGAGTGCAGTGTGTACCTAGGTGATGTACATTACCTGTGTGAAGCTGGAAGTTGTGCAGCAGCAATAAGAATAGAGTAGCAGCAGTCTACTGCAAACTACAGTAGGAGTAGGAGAGTGTCTGGCAGTTTCCTGCAGTGTGTGCAGTCCAGAGGTGAGTGTCTACATGGATTGATGTGTGTGATAGTTTGATAGTGGCAGAGGCTGCAGGTATCAATACAGGTGGTATCATATAGATAGGTGCACTAATACATGAGTCAACCTAGTGTGTCAGTGTGCATTGTACATACATGCATGTGTAGCAGTGTAGGACCTAGCAGGTGTATAGTTGTGTATCCTCATTAGGATACTAAGTAATTTGGTGATTTTAGATCAGAACAAGGAATTTTGTGTCTGAACAGTAATAAAAATACATTGAGCTATTGGGAAGCAACAGCAGTATTAGAGCACCTGCAGTGCTCTGCAAGTAGGATTTAGGTATGCATGCATCTAGCAGTTGTTCTACAATATGTATGTGTCCTGCATGAAACATCAGGGCAGTTGGCTAGATATGCAGCAGTGTAGAGATGCACCTGTGTGTGCAGGAAGTAGAGAGTATGCAGGGATGTTCTGCATTAGTAGCAGCTGCAGTCCCATCTATTGTATGCAGTGGGTAGCTAGTTGTATCAGGATACACCAGACGAGTGTGTTATTAGGTGCAGTAGTTAAGCTTACCTGTCAGTTATGTGTAGTCTAGATAGGTATTATGAAATACATATGTGTGAGTGGGAGAAAATATGAGGACCATAGTAGCAGTATCATAGGTAGTTTAGTATGCACGGTGTGGTAGTGGGATGTTATGTATTAGTGTGAGCGCAAGTAGGCAGTTAAGTAGATATGTGTATCCTGGGACCAAGGGTTGGAAATTTAAGATAATAGAGTACTTGGTAGGGGATATGAAAGGGTTATACAATTATTTTAGGTGTTTATAGGTAAATGTCAAGGTAAGTAGAGATTGTGGTTAGGATCCTAGAGTAGTGACCTAATGTGATATACCAATATTTATGGGTTCATAGGAAAGGTAAGTTGGGTGTATGTGAGATAGATTGGGTATCATAAGGTTAAGTGGTACTAGGAATTTTGACTCTAGAGTAGCCTAGTATGTGGGTAACTTTTGGGTATGTAATTACCTTAGGGGTAAGTGTCTCGGATACGGGTCTTGTGATACATGTATGATATGAGTCTATGTATAATAGTGCTATGATATCTAGTATCTCTTTACCTACTAGTATGATCTAGGAAACCTAGAATTTACTTGTAAACCAACCAAATAGGTATTGATCTAGTTTTACTCGATTGACCTAAAAACCTAAAACAAAACTAGTTAAACATGCTTATGATTCCAAATCACCCTTTAACATGAAAATTCATATATATGTCACTTGGACTCCAGTTCTGACATTGATTTGTGTTCACAGCTCTGGACCACAAACGAGTATATTCTTCTAGTTTTCTTTACTTGATGATTACTATGATACATGTACTTAGTGATGTTATACTTGATTCTCGACACGATGGTACACGGATTGGTTTATATTGGATCCTCAGCCATGAGATGTTAGCTTCATATTGGACATTGTTGTAATGCCTATGGTTCGTATTGCGTATCTTGGTATACGTATACGTATTTTTAACTCGTATTGCATGTCTCCCTACTTGATTTATTCTAGCATTTCATTGATTGGTTTATTCTTAGGTTGGTTCGACTTGGCTTGGTTGCTTTGGTTCATCATGAACCAAAGGTGAACCCTCCTACCTACCACCACCCTCCTTATTTATAACCCCTTCCCTTTCTCTCTCCTCTTACTTCCTTCCTACTTCATTTACTCTCCACCACCAACCAAGAGAACCCTAGCCTAGGCAAGTGCAACTTGCTTCATGAAGGAATCTACCATTTTTATTGTTCTAAACTCTTCTATACAACTTTCTAATCCATATTAGTTCTTGTCATTTTATATTTTTTGTTATTTTCTTGTAGATCTAGGTTTTAGCCATTTTCAGATTTTTATGGTTTTGATCTATCAAACCTTCTTGTTTTCAAGTTTTGATGGTTTCATGTTGTAGGAAATTTGATTCTACCCAATTTAGACTATTAGAAGTCCTGGTTTAGACTTATTTTGAGTGACTTATGGTCTTTTTGGTTCATTAATTTTTATGGCCATTGGTGGCTGTTTGGAGAAGATGAGCAATGCATGCTGTTTGCTGATGCATGCTATTTTCCTGGCGCATACTGTTTGCTTGCAAAACACTGTTGCCATGCTGTTTGCTGGCGCATGCTGTTTTGCTGGCGTATGCTGTCATGGCGCATGCTGTTTCTTGGCACATGATGTTTGCTGGCAAAATACTGTTGCAATACTGTTTGCTGGTACATGCTGTTTTGCTGGCGCATGCTGTCATGGCGCATGCTGTTTCCTGGCGCATGCTGTTTGCTGACAAAATACTTTGCCATGCTGTTTGCAGGCGCATGTTTTGCTGGCGCATGCTGTTCTGGCGCATGCTGTTCTGGCGTATGCTGTTTCCGGGAGCATGCTGTTTGCTGGCAAAATACTGTTACCATGCTGTTTACTGGCGCATGCTATTTTGCTGGCGTATGCTGTCCTGGCGTATGCTGTTTTCTGGCGCATGCTGTTTGCTGGCAAAATACTGTTGCCATGCTGTTTGCTGGCGCATGCTGTTTTGCTGGCGCATGCTGTCCTGGCGCATGCTGTTCTGGCGCATGTTGTTCTGGCGCATGCTATTTTGCTGGCGTATACTGTCCTGGCGCATGCTGTTTTTCTGGCGCATGCTATCCTGGCACATGCTGTTTGCTGGTGCATACTGTCCATGGCACCCCTTTTATCTCTTGTACCATTTGTTTTGCCATGACAATTCTTGTTATCTTATCCGTGTTGTTTCTCTTGATCCTTAGTGTAATATGGAATAATTGTGGCATGAACACGACATGATACATAAACTTGACACGATACATGGACACAACATGATAATGCATGATAGTGGCCCATCGTGGCGTACTGCTGACAAGAAAACCTGACATGCTGTTGCGACGGCTAACATGATATGACATGACAAGTATGAATAACCTGGACACCGTAGGTGATTGTGCTTGTACAATTAAACCAGTCTGGTCTTGCATCATGTTTAGGATGGGTCTCCTGAGTACCACGGTCAGGGGTACCTACTGAAATGGACTAAGACTAATAACTAGAATAACACAGTAGTCATGAAGAGATTTCCCAGCTACAGGCAATCCCGTTACCTGGGCGCTCTTGAGATCTGTAGCCTGCCGTCGAGTAGGGTACATTTCCAGCACACTGTCATATGTTTCACCCTCTAAGTCACCTAAGGGTACATGCGTTTCCTGGACGATGTACCCACTTGAATTCAACCCTTAATATTCGACCTGGGTAACCTGGATGGTCTGCAGGGCTTGTGGTTGTGGAATAATCTCATTGCATCTTGCTAGTAACTAGACCTGTGATAACCCTAGTTAGTTAAAGTATCAAGCCGTACTTATTGCTTGACCGTGATTGTTGAATGGGGAATAATCAGTCCAGTCTTGTCTTAATCCTGTATAGGATTGTTACATGTCCTGATTTTCTTATATTATCTTGCTGATAAATGGGAGAAACCAAGTTCGATTCAGATGAAGGGTTACAATCTCGGTCCTTGTTTGGTTTAAGGGTTGTATCTTGGTTATCTGAATGGTTCCATGATTATCTTATCGTATATCCTCGTGATGTTATATCTCTCCAGTTTTACTATATTATTATTATCTTCTGCGCTAATTGCTGGTTTTAGTTCCTAAGTGAAGCTTCCTTTGTGGCACTTGCTCTTTCTGGGATCTGACCCAGCTGGTTTTGTATGGCCAAATTTCGGAGCAGCTCCAGAGGATCTACCAACTTTTCTGCCGGATGGTGACCACCATGCATAACCAGGGCAACAAGTGGGTTATTTTTGGCTCTTCCACTTTATTGTAAAAATATTCTTTTGAGGCGTTTAGCCGACAAGCACCTGTTTAGCTCGATTGCACCTTCACTTACTGTCTGCCTACGGGCTGTAACATAATTGACAGATCCTAGGGTTGATCATGTATGACTAAACTCTTGCTAGTCCTCACATTTTGTAATGACTAGCTTCATGATCAGCTGAATATGTAATATTTGGGACGCCTTACTATTGTATATTTGGTGATCTTACATCTTATAACATTTGCTTACTTGCTTGTGATTGAGACACTAGGCTTGTTTGACCATAAGAGACTGTTGGCTTGTAGTTAAACCCTCATGTATCTAGACAGCCGTGACCCTATAGCGAGGTGGGTTGCACTTCAATATACGTAGCTGGCTATGTCTGCCCCCGCTCTCCAGTATTCTGGTTCTGGGACGTGATATGGTTTAAGTGGTGGCCCATGCAGGTCTTGTAAATTAAGATATGTGAGGGTTTACCGAATAGAGGTCTCAATCAGCACTCGCCCTTGATCTCTGTTCGTATCCTCTGAATCCCTGGATACTTGACCTGATCACATGCCGATCAGCAAGGTGGAGCACCTCCTGCGGACCAGCAGCAACCTGGAGATCAAGCCCAGCATTCCGGAGTGGCCTCCAGAGTCGTGCCTTCTGGCGGAGAGCCACCAGTTCAGCCCGTCCAACCGGAAGAACCTGATGATGGCAATTTGGTAGGTCTTGTCAGGACCTTGATAGCTTCCCAAGATCGTCGAGGAGATGTCTTGCACCAGGCAATGACGGATGCTCTGACCAGAGGAGGTCATCAGGGTAACAGTGCGGCCAACAGCTTCAAGCACTTGAACCCTCCATTCTTCGACGGCAGTGAAGATGCTATCGCCGCAGATGCTTGGCTTCAGGACACAGAGGTGATTCTAGAAGCAGCCAGGACCCCAGAGAACGAGATGGTGGCCGTAGTGCGCCTGCAGTTGTTGGATTTGGCCCGCAGCTGGTGGACGGCGCAGGCCGTTGGATTAGTGGCACCCATTGCTTGGACAGTATTCAGAGAGCGATTCCGGACCAAGTACTTCGATGCTGTAGCTCGGTACGATCTGCAGACGAGGTTCACCAATCTGAAGTAGATGGACAGGACGGTCGACGGATATGCGGCCGAGTTTTCCAGGCTCAGTCGGTTTGCTCCCACTTTGGTGGCAACCGAGTTTGATAGAGCCCAGCGATTCCAGCAGGGGCTTCACTTGGAGATTTATTGGCCGTTGAGCAGTTTGAGCATCAGACTTTTGATGCAGTCTTGAGAGCAGCTAGGAGGCATGAGTATACCTCCCAGAGGATCGTGGATAGGGTCGGAGGTCGGAAGAGATCTCACGGCCAGATGAATCAGTCGTCAGCCCCAGCCCCGGCAGCCAGGGCTTTGACTATTGGGTCTCCGAGGCGAGCGGCCTCAGTAACGTCGGTTCAACATTCAGCCCGATGTACCCTCAGCAGCAGAAGCAGAAGCCCTCTTCCGCAGTAGAATGTTGGCATTGCGGGAAGCCAGGACATGTGGTAGCAGAATATCACAGGGCGCAAGGATTGTGCCTGGCTTGTGCAGCAACAGATCATAAGGTTAGATCCTGCCCGAATAGGGGTGGTTTATC
>JANAVB010019379.1:0-46497 GCA_029216955.1 Iris pallida
GGAAACCACCTTCACATTATTAAATGCTCTAGATGAAGATGCCTCCTTCAAAGCTGGAGATTCTTCAATCTTATCCAAACGCCGAGATAACTTCATTTGTTCAATTTTTATCTTTGCAACATTAGCTGAAATCGTCGCCAGATGTTCTTCAATCTTGCGCAACAAACGTGGAATGAAGGTTTCATTTGGATTTGGCATCCAATCTTCTACGTCTTCTACATTTCCCTCCACACGAGTAGACATCTTGAGAACAAAAAAACTATTGTATTTCAGAAAACTATTCTATGTATTTCAGAATGAATAATAGTACTATGAAACAAGAAAACTATTGTATATATAGCAAGAGAGAAGTACAAAAAGTAAGGAAGATGGAAAGACAAATAAATTTCGAGACTAGCAAACAATCTACTAGCCGTTTGATTAAGGAGGGCTCGAGGAAGATTCTACTAGCCGTTTGATTGAGGAGGGCTCGAGGAAGATTCTACTATCCGTTTGAAAATTACAAAAGGTTATCGTGATCAACTCCAATTAAGGAACTCTATAAGAGGTTTAATTCCGCTTGATTGAGGAACTCGACGAAGTCCACCGCGAACCGGAACTTCTTCTTCTTTTCTTCTTCATCTCCGTTTCTTCTTCCACCACCACCATGCCCTGTAGATTTATAACTAAAATATTAAATTGTTAGATGAAACAAAAAAACTAAATACGGAAAGATTACTAAATCAAAATCAAACAGAACACATATTCATAGAAAACATGAGATTAAAGATGAAAGTGTCACAGAAGCAACACCATAATTTTACAACAACTAAGCAGACTCTGCTAAGCAATAACTAAAATTAGGGATTGTGTCCTCCTTGGATTTAATTTACACAAAGAAGAGATTTGAGAGAACGAGCTTTTGTCGGCTTCCTTAATGTACCATTCTCCGTCCTAAATGTACCATTCTCCGTCCATTCGTCGTATTAAAAGCAAAGAGAATGGCCATTCTCTGTGTTAAAAGCAAAGAGAATGGTCATTCTCCGTCCATTCGCCGTATTCATCGTCCATTCGCCGTATTAAAAGCAAAAAGAATGGCCATTCGCCGTATTCTCCGTCCATTCTCCGTCCTAAATGTACCATTCTCCGTCCATTCGCCGTATTAAAAGCAAAAAGAATGGCCATTCTCCGTCCATTGGCCGTATTCACCGTCCATTCGCCATATTAAAAGCAAAGAGAATGGCCATTCTCCGTCCATTGGCCGTATTCACCGTCCATTCGCCATATTAAAAGCAAAGAGAATGGCCATTCTCCGTCCATTCGCCGTATTCACCATCCATTCGCCATATTAAAAGCAAAGAGAATGGCCATTCGCCATATTCTCCGTCCTAAATGTACCATTCTCCGTCCTAAATGTACCATTCTCCGTGTTAAAAGCAAAGAGAATGGCCATTTTTTGTCCAAAAAAATATTCTCCTCGAAAATATTATCTTTAAAAAAGTTAAAAAATAATCCGCCAGACCTCAGAAGCAGGTTTCCTCAGTTCACCACCACCACCATGACATGTAGCTTTATTAACAAAATAATAAATTGTTAAATGAAAAATAAAATTTCAGACAATGGCATGGGCAGTAAAATTAGAGCGGCGCCGTTGGTACTTCTCCTTATTCGAGGAGGCCTCGACGACGTCCGACGCGAAGCGGACCGATTCTTCTCGGCGCAGCTGGTACTCCTCGTTGTTCTAGGGGTGCTCGACGACGTTCGACGCGATCTGAACCGTTTCTTATTTCCTTCTTCATCTCCGTTTCTCTTTCCACCACCACCAGCACCACCACGACTACCATGGCCTGTAACCCAAAAAAAAAAGGTTCAGATTAAATTGGATGGACTTTTGAGAGAGTAAATATGAGTTAATTTAGGGTGTTCCTTGAAAAAATTAAAGTGAAGAATGACCTGCTAAAGCAAGTTACCAACAGGTCAAAAGTCTAAATCAGCATTAAATGATGTCTCTTGTATTATTTTATCTGAATTTAACCTGAACCGTTGGATTAACATCCAACGGTCCAGATTTCGGATGTATCGATACATCCATTTCCAGCGGATGTATTGTAGAATTTTCCTATATATATATATATATATATATATATATAATTACATTTTAATTAGGAAAAGACTATATTACCCTTACCTTTCATGCAACAATGCCACCTATCTCTTCCATTTATGTTTGGATGACACATGGATTGCCTATGTGTCTATGCATTAGTGCAATTTGTACAATTAATCCAAGGACCAAGGTGCAAAATAAAATAAAAATTTAATGGTCATTATGGAAAAATAAATAAATAAATTTGAATTATAAATCACAAATTTTAACAATGATTATTGAAAATAATTTGAATTAAGAAATAATATAAATGGAAAAAAAATGGCTATGACACCATCAATATAGTCAACTGTCCCGTGAACTGATGAAAAAGATAGGATATGATCTACAGAAAGCCCCTGGCTTGAATGAGGGGAAAGGGTCTCCCATACCTCTTTTTTGTGTGTTTTCAACACAATCAATCCCGTATTGGCCTGGGATTCTGGACAGATCCTTCATCTCCAAAAGAAGTCTTACAGAAGCAAGACTCGGATAAAGAACTGTAACATGGTTTCTTTTGTACCAGTTTTGAAAGAAGAAGCCATGACTGGTACCAGATCTGGGAAGCTCTATCTCAGGGACTATCCAGGGGACAAGAGAATGTAGTCACTCCTCCTCTAGTCTTCGATGCCCCTCCAGCATCTTCTCCTCCTGCTGTCAATGTACCTTCGACGTCATCGCCTCAAGCGAACCCGGTCCTCCTAAACCAACAGCGGCTGACAAAGACAAACAACCAGTTCGCTTTGACAAAGTATTAAAGAAAACACTACCTCATGGACACGAAAAGACGTATAATTTTGACATATTGGCTCAACTAGCCAATACTCCGACAAGGTTATCGATTTTTGAACTCCTGAGTCTCTCGAAGGAAACTCAAAAGACATTAAGTGAAGCTTTGATGCAAGCCGACGCTTGTATGGCCCATCTTAAAAAGTCTGACGAGGAACCGGTAGCATGCTTTCACTGTCATAGTGTGATGGAACTAATTCCCAATATCATCTTCACTCAAGACAATATGCTTTTGGAGGACAATCGACATGATCGACCTCTTTGTTATACGGGGTACGTCGATACCATGAAGGTTAATCGTATTCTAGTCACCGCACTCAGCATTATGCCAAAGTCTCTATTGGATGCACTGAAGATCCCAGTTCATAACCTCTCTACAACAATTATGACTATTATTTGGTTCAATTCTGGGAGAAGCGAACCGTTGGGAAAGATTCACCTAAAAGTTTAAATTGGCAATCTCCGTAAGAAGGTCACCCTCTATGTGAATGTCAATCACGTCTCCTACAACGTCTTATTGGGAAGACCGTGGTTGCATGAACATAATTTCGTGCCATCCACTTTTCATCAATGCTTCAAGTATGTCGATGACAATGGTGAAGTCCGGAAGGAAGTGGCTGATCTTAATCCCTTCTGAGGTGTCAAGGCATATTTTATTGACTCCAGAACGTATAAAAAGGAGTTCATAAAAGTCGTACTGGCCATGGACACCGAAGAAGACCGGAAAGAGAGTCAAGATGATATCTTGGTGATTCCTATCAAAAGACGCACTTCTCGTCCTTCATCCTCTCAGACACTGACCATCAATCTCTCTCCTTCTATCAAGCATACTCCTGCCGAAAAGATGGAGCATAGGGAGCTCACCTCTTCTGAGCCTCTTGTTATCGACCTTAGTCGTAACAAGCCTTCTTCTTCTCCTTCACTTGTTATCAATCTTAGCAAGCCATCGGCTAAGGTCAAGAGTACCCTTGTAAATGATGATGTTAATATCAATAAAGTAGTATCTCCTTTGCAGTATATCGATGTCAATCATTACACACGACGTTATCTAGAAATCCTGGATAACTTTAAACCCCTTACCATAGGAGTAGTTCAACCTCTTCAAGATGAGGTATCACCACTACACCAAAAAAGACATTTAAGAACAGTTTTTTTATGTATCTAATATTTTTAGGAACACATGAAAATCGTTCCTAAAAATGGTGTTGCAATATTTGGAACAGTTATAAAGCATTTCAAAATTTAGTTTGGAACACTCCTCGAACGTTCTTAATTTAGATTTTGGAACACACAAAATGTGTTCCTAAATTATTTTTTGGAACATCTGTTGAATGTTTCTAAAATTAGATTTTGAAACACATTCAATATGTTCCTAAAGTGTTTTTTGGAATGCCTTTAAAACATTTCTAATGTTATTTTGAAACATTTGCATCTGTTCCTAAATGTAATTTGTAACATTTATTTATATCATTATTATGGCTAGTTTTGAAACGTTTTATTAACGTTCCAACGTATTTTTCTAATTTCAATTTTATAGCCAATTTTTCTTTCAAACCACAATTATAAAGATACATAATTGAACATCAAAACACATAATAAATGGTGCAATATTTTTTATACATTGACTCAGTCAACATCCAAGAGGGCTATTAAATAAACCAAACATGTCAACTTAGTATAAACTAAACCACCAATAACATATCCCAAAAGTTGGACCTTTAGAAAACATCATCAAAGTATATATAATGTCAAAGTTACAAATATTATATAAACTCTAGCTCGACCATAAAAGATAATCTGTTTACAAAATCTAGTTGTTCGAAAGATGATTCTATAAGTTGTTCTCCAACCGAATGATAAAGATTTGAATAACAGCAACCGGCAACACCTGCATATAACATTATAAAACAAGTTTAAGTTAAAATCAGGATATTGGAGAATAAAAGACTAAGTTGAACAAAAAATCGAAGATGAACCAGAAAAACTAGATTCAAGAAATTGGACAATAAGAGACTTCTATAATTCAGTCTTATTGACAAAAAACAACTCAAAATAATAAACCAAAAACACTGGTCTGCTATGGTGAAACCCTCAACCTGATCCAAGCTAGCACACAGTTGGTTCAAAGCTGTTTATCTAAAGAGTATTAAGTAGCATACGCCAATACATAAACAACACCAACACCGTAGATTTTGGGAACAGCTTTGAACCAACTGTGAATGAAGTTGGGATTGGTTGCCCTTTGATGTTATTATAGTTGATGTTGCTAAAAGAATGAAGTTGGGATTGGTTGGTTTTTCCAGGATAGTTTGGTACAAAAATGCACCCAACAAAATATTGAACCTACTTATATTCTATCGACATTAAATGACATCGCGATTACTAAGTTAATATTAAATGCTAATGTTTGAGAATGAAACCAATTGCACAACAATACCCATAACACATCTGTAAGAACAAAAAATACTAGACATAAGCAAGTGCCAAAAGTTTCCAATACTAATGCAAATGAACTAGATAGGAATCTAAAATAAAATTCTAAAATTACCTCAGTTTCAAGATGATTGAACTCAAGGATTTCACAAGCATGTGCGTTATAATCCGCGACCCACCTATAAAAAAATAAAACATGAAGTCAAAATCAACTTCATAATAAAGAAATGATAAATGATATTTGAAAGAAAAGTATGCAAAAAATAAACTCAGTTTGAAGGTTCACGACAGAGAGCTTTGCTCCAAGGAACAACCTTGTTGACATTGTGCCACAACCTGAATAAAGCAACATTATATTTTTACAAAATCCATTCAATCATTTATATTCCTCCCCTTATCCAGAATAATTGTAGCTACTCTGATCAGCAAAAGAAATTGCAACTGAACATCAAAGGACAACAAAGAGAACAATGAGACCAATATAAAAACATGAATTATTCACCATTGCACATGAAAGTGAGAATACCTATGTATCTTTTTTATATTAGTCAAACAATTGAAAAAACAAAGTAGCATAAGATTGTTCAGTGACTTCAATAGAAATATAATTGAATCAAGCTACTCGTGCTTGCATTATAACGACGAAGCTGGATGACCCTTTACTCACTCCTTGAGACTTGGAAAAACTCCACACAAGCACTGTCCTTATCCTTATTGCAGAAGACCAAAGAAGGAGAAAACAAAGTCCTAAATTACATGTCTTCATAATTCGTCTCTAACACATATCTGTATAGACCATTAACGTGGTAATGTGAATAAGTTTGCATTGTCAAATTTACAAAAATAACCAGTGCTAATGTTATGGAAGGTTATTGTGTTCTATTGTAGTAATCATGACAACCAACATTTTCTAGAAAATAAGAAGTATGGTCCCACTATTAAGGGTTGTTAAAGATGAAAAATTGTTATACTCCTAGTGGCCCTCTTTATCTAGACATTCATATCCCAGTTCCATTCACCTGATAAGATTATCTTTAGCATACCATGTACAGCTCAAAGTAACATGCCAAACATGTACCGTATCGCCTATTGTAGTATCCATGATATGGTACTACTATTTGAAGCATGCAAAGAAGCTTACATTAGTGTTGGCAGGTCTCAGTTTGGATGGAAATACCAAACTTAACCCTCTAATACCCATTTGATGTTCTTGAAAGGGAACAATATGCCAATCCCCATGCAGATGCTTACATAGGCGCAAAATTACCACATATTTATGAGGTTGCTACAACTTACCAATATCATAATGATATAACCTTGAAAATGATTCAACCATCACAAGAGATGAGCACGAGCCCACCCATCGAATCAAACCTCTCTTTCGCAGGACGGAAGAAAGACACCCCAAGCCAACCCTTTCTACCTCACAAATCAACAAAACATACAACTTTCCACACCCCAATCATGATTTGGGCATGCATCGGTCCCAGCCACTGGAAGCTGGTGTTTATGGAACCCAATCCTAAACTAGAGAAATCTATACATCAGGTATTTAGGAAGTATCCTTCCTTAAATGGGAATACTGAGAATATGGCAATAATCATAACAAAGATAATTCTTTAATATTTGGGGTTCATTCCCCTCAAAGTTTCCAAGTTCAGTTCCACTTTGGTATTAGTAGGCAATATTACAACATTTATATTGAATGAAAAAGCAGGGCATACAGTTGGAAATAAAACCTGTTATCAATAAACGTTTCAAGTTCAATTTTATATGGGGTCAGTCCCCTCATTGGTTTCATGTTTATTTCAATAACTATCAATGGGAATATTATAGTATTTTCAATTGAGGAAGAGAGCCGAACATGCAATTACAAAGCAAAATTGCCGTAATCTCATGGTTGACCAGAGCTAGATTTTACGATAACTCTCAAGATGTTAAAATAGCCAAAGTGGCAACTCATGAGA
This sequence comes from Iris pallida, assembly GCA_029216955.1. Classification (NCBI taxonomy): domain Eukaryota; kingdom Viridiplantae; phylum Streptophyta; class Magnoliopsida; order Asparagales; family Iridaceae; genus Iris; species Iris pallida. The sequence goes on from JANAVB010019379.1 coordinate 7,315, forward strand.
ACAACACTAATCTAAAGCATAGGTAAAAGATAATGCATATGGTAAGTCAGTTTCTAGATCACAAAGTTACCTCAACTATATCCAAGTCTTGGTCACCATTTTCAACCTGAAATACTCAGTCATGGGAAGACAAATAAGGATCAAATGTAAAATCAATCCAACAATCTAGAGAAGTCCCTCACCATGCAGGTATTGCGTCTCCATGAGCGATCTAGACTGCACAAATGCCCTCTTAGTAAAAGCTGGACAGTTCAATTGCTAGGATTTTTGGTAACTTTACTATGTCAGCACATTTATGGAAGAATCCAGTAAATAAATCCTGATAGGGAAGTACCAGAATATCATTTTTGACATAGCAGTTAACTGGTCTACAAGTGGGGAGTAAAGATCGCATATGGATGACAACTAAAGAGATTGGACTTGAAGACTTGGACGATTGGACTTGAATATCATTTTGACAACTAGAAGGAAGAACTAGCAATATAAAAATTAACATAAGAGAGAAGGCATGGAGCATGTCCACTTGTTGAAGAAGGGATATTACTTCCTCATCTTTCCCATTATTAGTTTGTGTGGCAGCCTTAACTGCACAACCTAAAGAAACATAAAAAACATAACTTGTTAAAAAAATTGATGTGTGATCAATTGAACTCCTAAAGTTACTATATTACTTACAAGGTTTTCTACCGCATTGAACTATAACAATCGCATTTGCTGGATATATAATGCCTTCAAATAAAATAAATTACATCTAACACATGCATGTCCCACACCATGGGCGGATCAAGAAGCTTTAATCATAGGAGATTCCTCTCAAAATAGAAAACAAAATGATCAAATACATTACTTGTATAATTTCATCACTAATGGTTAAGTAGCCTAATAATTGAACTGCTTTATCTTGTCTTAGTCAAATCCATAAATTTATTAAAGTTTTTGCCAAAATTTAAATCGCCCTAGTACCATTATTTTCTTTTCCAAATTAAGTCCCTATAACCCACCCCAACAGCCCCCTAAGCCATGCATCAAGAGTTTTGAATTAGATAACATATTAGATTTGAACTCTAAGATGTTTTTGTGAGGTTCAACATGAAATCCATGAAAGTGTGACTTGGCCTGATATAATCTACCCTAAGAAAATAATGTTAGTGAATATTAGATTTCTGAGACCACAATCTTTTTACTTATAATGACCTTAGATATAAAATAAATAATTATTATCATGGATAAAGAAGAGATTTTTCCATCATCACAAATCACAAATATGTTAAAATATTTTCTTACCTTGTGCATAGAGTGGAGGCTTTTGTTTTCACTATTGGATAGCTGGTGACTGTGAGAGGGACGATTGTGTAGACTTTCGCTAGAAACGTGGACTAATGTGATGCTACTTAACAGAAAAGCAACCATTTCACTTGTCTTGTTGCCAGTAGTCGATAGTCTTATTAAAATCAACAGGGCCTTCCATCTCAGCAGCACCAACAAACTGTCCGCTTGTATTTACTGCCAAATATTGAAACACATTTTACGAAACTAAGAAATGAGCAAATAGGAATATCTTCAAACAAAAAGATCAAATAGCCATACTTACATAGAAGAAAAGAAACACATGACATCCTCCTGCTTTCCTTTGTGCTTCTTGGTAACCCGCATCAAGCTTTTTATTCCCATTTGGCGTGCTAGCCCAAACATTATATTTAATACTTTTGTGAATATCATCCTCCTTGTAAGACTTGATGATGAAGAACTTAGCATCTGCATATTTATCAGGGAACTATACCTGATTGTACTGATCCTTATCAGGGACAGCGGACTCCTCGACAATTCCGTTGTTGGAAAGACTATGTTCCTCATTGGAACAGGTAAAGTGGGTACAAAAACTTTCTGGTTCTCAAAATGATTGTTAGATCTGGGCCCCTTGTTTAGTTCACTCAAACCATCTGAGTTCTCATTGCCATAACCATGAAAACCATTCCCTTTGCGTCTTGGCTTGTATTTGCTATCCATAACTGGCCTCTATTTCCCACTATTTATGGAGTCATAAAAATTTGGTCTGAAATAGGGACCAGTGTTGTAGGAATTAAACATATGATTGTTCGGATACATCATATTTATCATGTCAGGGGCAACAGAAAAAATGTAGCAGGTTATAATAGATAAATAAGAATCTGAAAGGTATTGAAAAGATTTATTTTTTATGAATCTACAAACAGGGATAGTTCAATAACCAACAAAGAACTTTTTTTATAAGCTTAGGAAAAAATATGAGTGAGCTTGAACCTACAAAGAAAATAAGTGAAGCATAGTAAGGATGACTAGTGCAGATAGTATCAAGAAATGTTAGATGACAAGGATGCCAATTGATCAATAGATGCAATGTAGTTGTCACTAAAAACATTTTATAAGGCAAAGTAAAATCTCGAGAACTTCCTATAAGGAATATATGTATAATTCAAGAATATTGAATAAGAGAACTATATATCTTGCAATGAAGGTTTGTTAAGTATACATGTGAGTATATCTTTCTGTTGATAACATATAATGGAAACTATATAAAAATGACGCACGATGAAATAATTTAACACTATTTATAGAATCAATTAAACTACATACAAGATCGAAAAATATTAAGCTCACCATGATCCGTGGATTGAAGCAGAAAAGAATGGCATAAAGAACGCCCACAAGGATTAGTAACAGGTTCACACAATTACTTCAGACATAATGTACATCTGAAGTCATTTGAGCATTTTAGATTCCTGACCCTATTTTGTGAATAAGAGGTAATTTGCTTCAGTTTCTATCATTTCCATATTAGTAGGATCGCACAAGATAACCAATTTTAATCTACTTAAGTATTTCGACAAACATCCTGTGTGCACAACAAAGGGCGGGATGGAGATGTTCCTCCTTGCCCATAACAATTTATTACACATGCGATTCTCCTCAGCAGTGCCAAGAAATCTAACATTGACGACGACGACCTCCTCCTACAGTCCCTTGGGATCCATCAGTTCCCTGGGTGTGACACGTCGACGGGATCAGGGGCTACGACCTCGGCTTCTCGAACACCTTTTGCTCCTCCAATAAATATTCACAGTCACTTTCAAAATATAAAATTTTACAGAACGCTAACAAACTAATAGAAAATTTCATACGAAGATCCATCAATAACACTGAGGAATTAGGAAATTAAAACTCACAAGAAAAACCTTCAAAATTTGGATTCACAATCGTGAAAATTAATAGATGAAGAAAAAGAGATTAGAAGCTTACCTGAATATGAGAGGAATAAGAGGAAAACTTTGAGGATTAAAAAAACTTCAAAGAGATGGGGGTGGAGGAGAGGAAAAATGGAAAATGAGTACAGGAGATTGGAAATATTTTTGTAATGTATGTAACAGATGGGAGGTTTTGATTAGTATGAAAAGAGGCTTCTAGCCAATTGGAACGCTTTATTATCAATCATGAGACTAATATAGTGATTAAACGTAAATAACAATATTTAATGATTGTTCCAAAGAATAAAATTTAATTTAATTTAATTAATTTAGGAATACTTTAGTAGTTTAGAATGGTCAACAAGTGTTCCAACGTCTATGAACACCTATATACCGTTCCAAAGTCCAAAATATTAAATGTTTCAAATTATCCTTTTTGGTGTAGTGAACTTGAATCGGTACAAGACTCATTCTTTCGGGTTCCCTCCAGGAAGAAAGATGAACACCCTATCCTTTTCAGCAAAGGGTTGAATCAAAAAGCTGCACCCGATAGCGATTTCGAAAATAAAGATAATGGGCGACTTCAACTACGTTATTATAGTCAACAGTCTAAGAACATCATCCAAAAGATGGGCTATAATTTCAAATTTGACCTCAATGGTGGTAGGGGAAGACGAACTCCTATTTGTATACATGTCCCAAGAGGAAAATTATTTCAATATTATAACAAAACTAAGCATGGGTTAGGTTACACCTCGCCAATCTCAACCCCAGATGTTTTTGAGTCTGACAAAGAAAAAAGATCTAACTCTTATGACTCCGCATCATGGGATTCGAACTCCAGCATAGGGCACGTCCATCGAGTGACCATATCCTCTGATATGGTGACCGTTGAGTTTTTGGAAGACGACGACGACTTCACCGAGACTTCTAAAACTGAGCCGTGGGCACAAAGGATGGACACGTAGTAGGAACTTTGCTTCGAGCAATACGGACCACCTATCGAGGATCAACTGGTCCAGATCGACATCGAAGATGAAGCTTCTCCAAAGCCAATCTTCATCAGCAAAAGTCTTTCTGAAGCAGATAAACGAGAACTCATTCAGCTCATTCAGGAATATATTGATGTATTCACCTAAGATATGAAGACATGTCAGGATTAGATCCTCAGATCGCTACTCATAGACTCAATATTCTGCGAAATATTAGGTCAGTTAAACAACAACAGCGTCAATTTCGACCTGATATGATGGATGCTATAGAAGCTTGTAACGCACCAATCCCAAAATACGTATAGGACCAGGATACGGTAAATGCCAGCAATACTTCACCAATGGTTCAAATCTCAAATTAAGCCCATTAGCGAAATGCTTAAGCTGTAAATCATGATAACAACCCAGAATATAGTACAAGTCACAGGTGTACAGCTAATCTCATCCATACAGAAAATAAGACACGAGATATCAAGTCCAATAAAATGGTACTTATAAAGAAATTTTTCCAACATGAAATATGAAATGTAACTGTGCGGATAAGACATCCCGAAACCACAGTAAAAAGGAAACAAAGTATCAACTACATGTCCACTGATAAAAAGAAAGAAAATAATGTATCAGTCTAAAATAAAGAGACATGTCTCAAGAGAAGTCCTCGGCCACTATCTCATCCTCCTACGAAGGTACATCACCTGTCTCCACTCTAGAACAATATACCTCCGGATAGTCCTCGTCTCTAACTAAGCCTGGAGAGATCACCAGGTCCTTAGAGGACTAGCAAGACACATAATATACATGCCAGCTATAAGAGTAATAAAATACGTGGATAGATGAAAAGTGATATAAGAAAAGAAGGGTTTAAGGGAGCTGTGCTAGAACTAAAACATAAAAGAAATGGCATGCCTGGAGAATCGTGCTAATAAACATGACTACAAGTAAATCGAGGTAAACCGCAGCCCGGTGGTTGCTAACGGCCCTATAGATTGTAGCCCGGTGGTTGCTAACAACCTATAGTTAGTCTCAATCGTAGACTGGTGGTTGCTAACGATTGAGAGTGGTCAGGTATAGTCACATCTATAACAAGGTCCTCGCCTAAAACTATGAGACAGTCAAGTCAACTCAAACATGTCAAGTCCAAGTCATGTCTAGGTCACACAGGTCAGGGATACATGACATAAACAAAGAAATTCTAACTCTAGACATGAACAAGATAAGAAAAATAAGACAAGTAATATGGAGAAAGAATAAAATCTACGTGCACGCAAAACTAGAAAGTAACCAGAACATGGAACATGAGAAGCATGAGACTAAGTAAGATATGAAAAACAATAATATTAAAAAACTTGTAAATACTGTAAAGCTTGGCAAGGTGTACTTGTCTGGTGTCGCGCTGTGAATCTGAAAAGTCGCTCATGCGTCCACGCCGTCGGAACCCGACGCTCCTAGATAATTAATTAACTAAATTAACCCACTACTCATGAACTTACAATGACTTAATTAGTCAAGATTATATCCAATTTTTCGTGGAATCCTTAAACCCATACAATCACACACAGGCTCCACGAGACACCGAACACAGTTTTAGGATTTTCGACTTTCCAATTAATCGGTTATGTTCCTACTTCAATCATATACTTAAAAATTATATAAAAATTGTAAGAATATTATTAAAATAATTTTTTATAGATTTATCTCAGAATTTCCAGAATTTATATTTCTAAAGAATTATACTACTAGTTGTCTATCGGGTCGACTAGTCTACCGAAATTTGTCTAGAACTTCATTAATTATCTAAAATTATAAAAACCCTCAAAAATATATTTTAAATAGAATTAAAATATTCTAAATATCATAATATAAAATTTTGACGCAAGAGTTTCATGGTACTAATGGTTTGGAATCTTCTAGGTCAACAAGTCACCCAAAAATGACTAGTTTTGACCTATAATTTTTCTGACCAGAATTGAGTTGATAAATTTGTGTGAAAAATACTTTAAAATCCTAATTTCTATATATGAACACAAATAAAATTCAGTTTTGAAATTTTTTTACAGAAACTTATAGTTCCTTCACAACGTGGTAAGTTTTGGCTCTACCGAAACATGAAAATAGCTATCATAATTCATGAAATTTTTATGGGTGAAAATAATACCCAAGAGGAATCAAAACACTATTTCTACAGAGTTAATACCATAATTTCTACAGATTTATGAGATGGGTTTGAGAAGGAAAAGTTAGGGTTACTTACCAAGGTCCTTGCTTTGTGAAGGCTTATTCTTATCAAAGCTCCCTCCTTTGATGATGTCTTTGCTCGTCAATCATTTATTAATGAGCTTTGAGGGGTGGAGAATGGTTAGGATTGGTTGGATGGAAAAGATGGAGTTTTTAGGGTTGGTTTGGTGGAGTTTGGATGGAAGAAGGATGAAAGAAGGAGCCTTTATGGAGGAGGATGAGTTATGTGATGGAGGGGATGATGTAGTAGAGGGGAGGGGATGATCTTTTCAAAATTAAAGTTAAAGGAGCTGCTTTGGGTGATAAATAAGAGATTTTGGTGTTAGGGTTAGGGTTTTGATAAGGGTTGATATATTTATGGGCCTATGGGTTGAGTTTATATATGTAGGAGGGTGTTTCCATGCATGGCATGGCCCGCCAATGTAGGGGATTATTTTTGGACGAAAATTACATGAAAATAATCTTTGGTTGGTCATATGTGGGGTCCACATGGATTGGTTTGGTTATTTGATGAGTTGGCTAGTTGATTTAATTGAGCATTTAAATAAACATTTCCTAATATGGAACTAGTTAGATTTCTAAATATAAATGCAATCTAAATCTGAATAAATATTAAATATATATGGTTATTAATATATATTAATGTCCAACATGCCTAAATAGATTTGGGTTGGACTTTGGGTCAAATATAAACTAATGCCAACTAGGATTACACTAGGATTACACGTAGATACTTTCTATAAATAGAAACTTTCCAAAATTGAAAACATATTAATATTAATAAAATATATATACAAAATATATATGAACATGATGGTATTTGAGAGTAATACATGTCTATTTAGATTTGAATTTGGTTCGGGTCAAGTCGATGCTAAATTGGTACAACCGGGTCTCCTACAAAGTCAATAATCTAATGATTAAAAAAATAAATCATCGGTGGGGGTTAAGTCGTAATTTGGCCTGGTTTTCCTAGTTAGAACACACCTATGGCTCGAGCTTCCCTATCATTGCTAAAATACTAGTCAAAGCACATGTGTACACTATCCGTGTCACAATTATTAGTCGTCTTGTACTCCAAATCTTAACCGTGGCTAAGGTCATCTATAATAATAACTATTTAATCAAAAATATTCATAAATTCCATAAATTCCTATTAAATCAAATAAATAATAAAAAAATAATTTCAAAAATTCAGGGGTGTTACATTCTACCTCCCTTAAAAGAATTTCGTCCTCGAAATTAAAATAATTCACTAAGGTAAAGGAAAACATGTCTATGGTTCTAAGATGTCTCTATGGTTATTCCTAAGTAAACATGCACCAAACTAGCGTAAACTAATAATCTACTTATATTACTAACACAAAATCAATTTATTACCTTCTGTTGCCTCTTGTGTCGTTGTTTCGTCTTTAATCCTCATGGCAAAGGCATGTCTTGGTAGTTGTGCTCCTGCCTGCTGTCTAGCTTGCACAAACTGTGTCGCCTGGTCGGAAAGCGGTCCACGCGGCTACCCTCCATCAAATACAAGAGTTTGTCTTTACAGAATAGGTAAAGACGTACATAAAATAATAGAGAGTTCAAGGATCGAATATAATTGCGGAGTTTCAAAGGTGATTGAATAGTACGAAAAGAGAGAGTTATTAAGGCAGTTATGGATGAGATCCTAGAGGGAAAGTATTTATTAACTATAACTATATCTCAATCCACGTAGAATAACCATAAGAAGAGCGAACCAAGTGCATTAGGTTGATCAGACCATAATACACGGATTCTAAATAGACAATATGTTAGTGGACGTCCCCAATAAAACATATGTCCTAAACTAGCTCGATAAAGAATAAGCTTACAAAAATAGGCTATAATAGCAGCATCAGTCAAGATAGTCAAATAATATAAGTACGCGAGAATATGATTTGAAAGAAAGCACAAGTAGTTCAAGTTCATCAAGGTCTAAGCCTCGTCCGGTGTTTGTGTCTCTACAGTTTTCCTACTATCATTTTGTCTTAGGGTTTGGTCATCCAATAGGGGTATGGTCCTCTAAGACTCTAGAGTCTAGGTAAGCCTATCCTTCTACACTATCTTATATTCAGTTTCATTCAACTATACTTCATTAATTTGGTCATAAGGACATTGGAAGCTACTTGGTGAGGCTTTCTACCCAACTTTTAAGAGTTTAACTAATAGTGTAACTGAATTAATAGAGCATATATACCTAGGATGACTCATCTTCCTAAATTCTATCGTACGAGAAATAAGACTCGTGGTAGGAACGATCAAGCAAGATGCAATTCAAGGCAATCAAACGAGAGTTCGAAAATGGAATCAAAGAATGAGATCAAGTATGTGGATGAGTTCCTATGGGTCCTTTCTATCCTATTCGCAGGCTCACGTCGGTACAGTAAGGTAACCGAAGTGATTAACGTAGACTTGTATGGGCTACCACAAAAACATGTAACGTCCCAGTCCTAAAATACGTATAGGACCAGGATACGGTACATGCCAGCAACACTTTACCAATGGGTCAAATCTCAAATTAATCCCCGAAATGCTTAAGCTGTAAATCATGATAACAACCCAAAATATAGTACAAGTCACAGATACACAGCTAATCTCATCCATACAGAAAATAAGACACGAGATATCAAATCCAATAAAATGATAATAATAAAGAAATCTGTCCAACATGAAATATGAAATGTAATTGTGCGGGTAAGACATCCCGAAACCACAGTAAAAAGGAAACAAAGTATCAACTACATGTCCACTGATAAAAATAAAAAAAATAATGTATCAGTCTAAAATAAAGAGACATGTCTCAAGAGAAGTCCTCGCCCACTATCTCGTCCTCCTGCGAAGGTACATCACCTGTCTCTACTCCAGAACCATATACCTCCGGATAGTTCTCGTCTCTAACTAAGCCTGAAGAGATCACCAGGTCCTCAAAGGACTAGCAAGGCACATAATATACATGCCAGCAATAACAGTAATAAAATGCGTGGATAGATAAAAAGTGATATAAGAAAAGAAGGGTTTAAGAGAGCAGTGCTAGAACTAAAACATAAAAGAAATAGCATGCCTGGAGAATCGTGCTAATAAACATGACTACAAGTAAATCGAGGTAAACCGCAGCCTGGTGGTTGCTAGCGGCTCTATAGATTATAGCCCGATGGTTGCTAACAACCTATAGTTAGTCTCAATCGTAGCCCGGTGGTTGCTAACGATTGAGAGTGGTCAGGTATAGTCACATCTATAACAAGGTCCTCGTCTAAAACTATGAGACAGTCAAGTCAACTCAAACATGTCAAGTCCAAGTCATGTCTAGGTCACACAGATCAGGGATACATGACATAGACAAAGAAATTCTAACTCTAGACATGAACAAGATAAGAAAAATAAGACAAGTAATATGGAGAAAGAATAAAATCTACGTGCACGCAAAACTAGAAAGTAACCAGAACATGGAACATGAGAAGTATGAGACTAAGTAAGATATGAAAAACAATAATATGAAAAAACTTATAAATACTGTAAAGCTTGGCAAGGTGTACTTGCCTGGTGTCGTGCTGTGAATCTGAAAATTTGCTCCTGCGTCCACGCCGTCGGAACCCGACGCTCCTAGATAATTAATTAACTAAATTAACCCACTACTCATGAACTTACAATGAATTAATTATTCAAGATAATATTTTAAGATTATATTCAATTTCTCGTGGAACCCTTTAGACCCATACAATCACACACAGGCTCCACGAGACACCGAACACAGTTTTAGGATTTTCGACTTTCCAATTAATCGGTTATGTTCCTACTTCAATCATATACTTAAAAATTATATAAAAATCATAATAATATTACTTAAACTAATTTTCTATAGATTTATCTCAAAAATTTTAAAATTTATATTTCTAAAGAATTATACTACTAGTTGTCTATCGGGTCGACTAGTCTACCCGAAATTTGTGTAGAACTTCATTAATTATATAAATTATGAAAATCTCAAAAATACAATTTAAATAGAATTAAAATATCCTAAATATCATAATATAAAATTTTGACGCAAGGGTTTCATGGTACTAATGGTTTGGAATCTTCTAGGTCAACAAGTCACCCGAAATGACTAGTTTTGACTATAATTTTTCCGACCAGAATTGACTTGTTAAATTCGTGGAAAAATACTTTAAAATCCTAATTTCTATATATAAACACACATAAAATTCAGGTTTGAAAAATTCCTACAGAAACTTATAGTTCCTTCACAACGTGGTAAGTTTTGGCTCTAACGAAACATGAAAATAGCTATCATAATTCATGAAATTTTTATGGGTGAAAATACTACCCAAGAGGCATCAAAAAACTATTTCTATAGAATTAATACCATAATTTCCACAGATTTATGAGATGGGTTTGAGAAGGAAAAGTTAGGGTTTCTTACCAAGGTCCTTGCTTGATGATGTCCTTGCTCGTCAATCCTTTCTTGATGAGCTTTGAGGGGTAGAAAATGGTTAGGATTGGTTGGATGGAAAAGATGGAGTTTTTAGGGTTGGTTTGGTGGAGTTTGGATGGAAGGAGGATGAAAGAAGGAGCCTTTATGGAGGAGGATGAGTTATGTGATGGAGGGGATGATGTAGTAGAGGGGAGGGGATGCTATTTTCGAAATTAATGTTAAAGGAGCTGCTCTTGGGTGATAAATAAGAGATTTTGGTGTTAGGGTTAGGGTTTTGATAAGGGTTGATATATATATGGGCCTATGGGTTGAGTTTATATATGTAGGAGGGTGTTTCCATGCATGGCATGGCCCGCCAATGTAGGAGATTATTTTTGGACAAAAATTACATGTAAATAATCTTTGGTTGGTCATATGTGGGGTCCACATGGATTGGTTTGGTTATTTGATGAGTTGGCTAGTTGATTTGATTGAGCATTTAAATAAATATTTCCTAATATGGAACTAGTTAGATTTCTAAATATAAATACAATCTAAATCTGGATAAATATTAAATATATATGTTTATTAATATATATTAATGTCCGACATGTCTAAATTGGTTTGGGTTGGACTTTGGGTCAAATATAAACTAATGCCAACTAGGATTACACTAGGATTACACGTAGACACTTTCTATAAATAAAAACTTTCCAAAATTAAAAAAATATTATATATAAAATATATATACAAAATATATATATCAACATGATGATATTTGAGAGTACTACATGTCTATTTAGATTTGGATTTGGTTCGGGTCAAGTCGAGGCTAAATTGGTACAACCGCGTCTCCTAGAAAGTCAATAATCTAATAATTAAATAAATAAATCATCGGTGGGAGTTAAGTTGCAACTTGGCCTGGTTTTCCTAGTTAGAATACACCTATGGCTCGGCCTTCCATATCATGGCTAAAATACTAGTTAAAGCACACGCGTACACTATTTGTGTCACAATTCGTAGTCGTCTTATACTCCAAATCTTAACCGCGGCTAAGGTCATCTATAATAATAACTATTTAATCAAAAATATTCATAAATCCCATAAAATCCTATTTAAATCAAATAAATAAAAAAAATTCCAAAAATTCAGGGGTGTTACAAAGCTGAAGTCAAAAAACTCATCGCTTGCGGCTTTGTCAGGGAAGAACAACATCCAGACTCGCTGGCTAATGTCGTCCCAGTTGTGAAGAAAACAGGAAAGGTCCGAGTATGCACCGACTTTAGAGATCTTAATGAGGCTTGTCCTAAAGATGAGTTCCCTCTTTCGATTACTGATTTCATGATCGACAACACTTGCGGGTTCGAATGAATGTCTTTCATGGACGGGTTCTCTAGATACAATCAGATCAGGATGAACCCCAAAGATGAAAAACATACATCTTTCTGTACTCCTTTGGAAGTCTACTGCTACACATCCATGCCATTTGGTCTTAAAAAGCCTGGTGCAACCTATCAGCGGGCCATGAGCACCATTTTTTACAAACATTTGCAAAAAATAGTCGAATGCTATGTTGACGATATTGCTGTCAAAAGTCGTCTAAAGGAAGATCACATCAAAGACTTAAGAACTATATTTAATCTGATGTGCCAGCATCAACTCAAGATGAATCCTACCAAGTCATTCATGGGAGTCTCTAGTGGCAAATTTCTCGGATTCGTTATTACTTCTAAGGGTAAACACGTTGCCCCCGAGAAAGTCAAAGACATTCAAGAGATGCGTCCTCCACGCAACCTAAAAGAGCTACGAGGATTCCAGAGATGGCCTGCATACATCAGAAGATTCATCTCAAATCTTTCTAGACGTTGCAGACCGTTCACTCAACTGATGAAGAAAGGTGAGTCTTTCATTTAGACTGACGAATGCTAGCAAGCATTTGAAGACATAAAGTGGCGCTTGATGAACCCTCTAGTCCTAGTGCCTCCAGTCACAGGAATACCCTTTCTAATGCATGTTCGAGCAATAGATCATTCTCTGGGTGCCCTACTAGCCCAAAAGAACAAGAAAGGCCTTGAACAAGCCATTTATTATCTCAGTCGTACAAAGATCGGTGCTGAACATCGATATAGTCCAGTAGAAAAAAAATGTCTAGCCTTGATGTTTGCTGTCCAGAAAATGTGGCACTATATCATAGGCCAAACCATTCATGTCATCTCCCGAGTCAACCCCCTCCGGGTCTTGATAAAGAAGCCCAGTACACTCAATTCGAGATTCGCTTCATAGGCTATATTGCTAGCACAATATGATATGGTCTATGTCCTATAAAATTCTGTTAAGGGTCAAGCCATAGCCGACTTCTTGGCTGCACATCCAATTCCTGAGACATCTAAACTCTATGACAAAAATTTTGATGAAACTCTAGAATCTAACATGATTTCAGAAGAAATCCTTCTTAGCATCTATTTTTCGATGGTGCATCTAGAATCGGACCCAAAGGCACTATCATCGCTGGAGTTGGAATCGTTCTTGTATCTTCCGAAGGACTAGCCGTTCAAAGAGCCTATCTGGACGACATGTTCTAATAATGTTGCTGAATACAACGCTCTATTCATCGGTCTCCAATTAGCTAAACAGTTAGATATCGAGTATCTGAAAGTATATGGAGACTCTAAACTAATTGTCAATCAGGTTAGAGGCACATATGAAGTTCAGCATCAACACCTCATTCCATACCATGAAGCAACAGTCAAATTAGCTGCCTCATTCAAAGGTTTCTTCATCGAACATGTACGTCGAGCATGCAATATAGAAGCTGATGCACTCGCTAATCTAGCAGCAATATTAGCAATTCCTGTGAAAAGACAATAGATGATCGTCATCACTAACAGGAAATTATTCTGTATCGAGAATAATTTGTGTCTTGAATCCAGCAATTCAGTCGAGATTTGCACTACTAGCAAAGACTAGAGAGCTCCTTTCATCGACTTTACAGTTCATGATATCTTACATGAAGATCCCAGAGAAGCAACGACAATCTATCGACGGTCGCTTCGATTCTACTACAAACGCACCTCCAAAACACTCTATCGACGATCATTTGACGGTATGCTTCTACGTTGTCTTGCAAGAGATGAAGCAAAGTAGATACTACGTGAATCTCACGGCGATTGTAATACCCAGTTTTCTAGATGAGGGTAATTTTGAAATTTTGTAATTATATTATTAATTATTGATATCTATTTCACATTATGAATTTTTGGTAATTTTTAATCATTTTTAAACTATTTAAAAACTGTTTTAAGTCATGACTTATGATATTGATGTGCTGCTAGTAAAACCTGAGAGACTGTCTGACCTAGAGCCCAACCATGGCATTAGGATGATTATTTTTACTTTTGAGCATGAGGGTATTTTTGTCATTTTGAAATTATTTGAATTTAATATATATTTATTTGGAATTTAATATAATTAATAGGATGGTGTGATTTAAATATTATTTAATTGATAGCCTTGTGTTTGAGATTAGCCCTAACCTAGTTTGGACCTAACCATTGGTTAGACTAGATGGAAGGAGAGCCCTTGATTTATTCCCCAAAACCCTAACCCTAGCATTTATGGCCAGCCACCTAGGGATCCACCCCTATAAAATCCCTCCCAAAAATATTACCTCTTTTGTTCATTCTCTCCATTGGCAAGAACAAGGTTTGTTCCTTTAGAAACCCTTCCCTATTTTGATCAATATAATTCCTTTTTCATTCAAACTTCTTCAATAGTAATCTAAATTTTATTCCCCTACTGTTTATGGAGGTTATTCTCAAATTTGGGACAATTTGGAGCTTTGGGGCTAGCAAGAAGGATCCTCCATTTTGAAGCTTTCTTTGAAGAAGAACACACCTAGGTAACTTCTCATTCCCTCCATCAAATTGTGATTTCTAGGCATGGATAGGAAGCCCTAGGTGTCCTCTAACTGTTGGTATTAGTTTTGCTAGATTTCGTGTCCTTTACGTGTCCGTATCGGACACGTATCGAACCTATAGGCTAGGTGTTCGACGAAATGCTCGAACCGATTCAATTTGCAAATTTTGCAAATCTATTTGAATAGAATCCTAGATCTAGGTTTGTAGGTTAATTTCTCTGAAGAGTGTCTGGTATTTTAGTGTCCTATTGTGTCTAAATTTTGGGTTGGACACGCCGTGCACACACGTACACTGTGTCCTGCATCACGGGCTGAATATCTTCCGACACAGGACACGTGGACACGCCAAATTTTGTGTGAGTATTGGGGCAGTGACTGTCACCATGCTTCCAAAATTTGGGAGCAATTGGTTACGTTTGCGAGGAGAAATCCTCCCCACACTGGTCGTACGAGCCACGCGCGAGGTGCTGTGCGCGCACAGTTTGCGCCACTGATACGCAGCTGACACGGACACGACACACATTGTGGTCACTGTACAGGCGGTCCTAGGGGTAGACCTACCCCTGGCGCACGTGTACACAAGGCCACGTGTCACCATGTGGCCTTTGTCGCGCGCGGGACACGCGTGCACACGTGCACGACACTGTGCTGAACAGTGAACTCGTGTGGGTTTTGGTGTGTGCTGGACACGTTCGCGTCCACTTGGTTGGACACGAATACCTTGCTTGACACGTGCACGTGTTTGTCATGTTTTACCAACCTTTAAAGTTGCATATTAACACGATTTTGTTGATCGAAATTCAAACTCCCCAAATTAACTGATACATAGTTACTATTCTTCATTTCTGAGTTTTATTTCCTGTTTTAATTGATGTTAATTGCCAATTTAATCCATGTACATGTGAATTTACATTACTACAATGCGGGTTATTGATTGGTGTGGTTTTTTAGGTTTCGAATGGAGTTTTTGGATGTTAAATTGATATTCAAGGAGCTGTCAACTGTTACATGCTGTTAGCTTCAATTTCTGATTTTCATTCTAGTTTTTTTAACTAAATCTTGATGTTAAGTTGCATGTTTAAGTTCACCAACATGTGTATTAGTTCCTGCTGGATAGGTTTGGCATGATAGTTAGGTTGAGATGTTCATAACTGTCAATTGATTTCCATTTTTCCCTAAACCTGAGAATTTCTGAGAATTGATTTCCTTCCTTAAACAAATTGAATGTTAACTCCTATTTATTGTATTGGTTCAATGTTGTTATATGACACTGTCATGGGTCTAAAACTTAAGAATAGTTTAGTTGGCTAGGATGAACTGCTAGTTGGTTGGTTTGAAGGTTACTTAACTATCAATGTGATTCTCACATATGGCACTTGGTTAATTTCATTTATGCCAACTTGCCACACTGTTTTCCTATTCCTGTTCTTATGTACACACACATGAACATAAATGCATGTTCCTTTACTGTCAATAGGGAAATCTGAGAACAATAGCCTATGGCCCATGTACACCATAACCACACATTGAACTTTATGTACACATACATTTATATCACTCTACTCACCCTCTTGTTCATACACTGTTTTTCCTATTTCTTGTATCACACACACACAGGTTTCACACCTTCTCGACACTCTCACACACACACACACAATTTTGATTAATGCACTAAGACACTACACCATGCCACCTTGTTTGTACACACACACATGCTATTTGTATTACACTAACTTCTCATTGACACTCTCATGACACTTTGCTCACATGTACACATACATTGCACATGTGCCCCTTTCCTATTCTTCTATGTGTAGGCATATATGCATTTTTTTTTTCATATGTGTGTGTATATATATATATATATATATATATATATATATATATATATATATATATATATATATATATATATATATATATATATATATATTTTAATATATATATATATATATAAATATATATATATATATATATATATATATATATATATATATATATATATATATATATATATATGTGTGTGTGTGTGTGTGTGTGTGAGATGCACATATTCATGTACCCTATATATTATATATGTGTGTTACTATATTATATTATATTATATTATATTATATATATTATATGTATATGTGTGTGATCTATACTAAATTATATTAGCATATGTAATGTGTGAATATGTGGTTTGGTATAGGCATGCATAGCCTATGGGTGTATACCTATGGCTCATTGCCTATGTGTATGGCATGGATGCCTAGTGATTGTGTTGTTGGCTTGTATAGCCTAGATAGTGTGTGTGAATGCTAGAATAGACTGGTTAGGCTTAGTGAGACTTGTTTGGCTTAGGCTTGACCTAGTTGACCTAGTTTGACTAGTCTAGTTGACTAGAGTTGACCGAGAGTTGACTTTGGACTAGATTGACCTAGATTCAAATAGAATGCATTGTAATGCATCTTATTGTCATTTTAGTCTTATAATGACTTTTACTGTTCTATAGGAGACAGACACCACTCCTCGGACAGTAGATATTCTTTAGATACTCAGGATACAGGCGAGTACATTCTCTGATCATTTCATATCCTGTTAGAATTATTCTCCTGCTTTAAATTACTTTACTTGATACTATCACGTTGGTCACACGGATTAGTACTATATGGATCCTTTCTTGAGATGTTATCCCCTCAGGGAGCATCGGATACTACATGTTCTGTGCGTTTCACTTACATTGTGTATCACTATGCTTCATTGTTCATTGAATCACTTGTGACATGTACTCACATGATCACAGAGTCTTCCTTGAATCCCCCATTTATGGGCTTTCCTAGAATCCCTATTTATGGGACTATCATGTACCACCCTTCGGGGACTGTTACATGAATCATAACATAACCTAGCTGGATCCTTGTGTATTGATTGGGGGTACGGGGGAGTAGAAGTGGACATGTGAATAATATCCAAGTAGTGTAGCATCAGAATCATTCCGTAGTGTAGCATCAGAATCATCCTATGCCATCCACATGTCTATATTGTACTCTGACTCACTAGCCACTGTTAGTTTTCTATTTATAGTAGATATTTCTATTACAGTTATCTCATTTACATTCTGTACTTTCTTTCAGATCCTGTATCTGTACTTTCTTTCAGATCTTGTATCTTACTTTACTGTATGACTATATTTTCTAACCTGCTATGATCTGTTGAGATGTATTGTGCTCGCTCCGTCCTGATTGGGCACCGTTGATATGTTTACAGAGGACGAGAATGAGGCTGGTGTTGACACTTTTTATGGGACAGTTCTAGATGACACCTGTGATCCGGATTCCCAGTCGGATCCCCTAGCTATAGAGACTGAGGCTCCCTAGTCTAGGTTTTTACTATTTCTGTCATTTGAGGTCTGGATTGTATATATTCTTTTATATTCTGTAGTTGAGACTTTGTATTTCTAGATGTTTGCTGAGTTGTTATCTTAGACACTTAGACTCTTCTGATCATTGGTATTTCATTTTGAGTTCTATATCATATCGTGCTTCTTCTTCCTTAGTTGTGAATGAGTTTACATTCTGCTATGTCACTCCCATTCGGGGAGTATAAACTGTTTAGCCTTATACTGTTAGATGCATGAGACCTAGGACAGCGTTCTACCGCCGACACTGCGGCGTAGGCTGGACGTACCCACGTCTCGTGCCCTTACTCTAGGGTGCGGGTCGTGACACATTTTTAGTGGTGGCCCATGCAGGTCGAGTTTATGTAGTGGTATTCGAACTAGAGTATCACTACAGCCTGCAGTAGGATTAGGATATTTTTGAGGGTACTCAATCATACTAGGAAAACTCTTAATCAGATTCCTTTATCTAAATTGTTGCTTATTGACTTCCCTTGAATATAAACTGTCCCCCTTTGAATTTTTGCTTCATTCTCAGAAATTGCTTCTTGTTTTGATCTGCCTTCATGATAGTTATGAAGACACGATCTCATCGCTCTGGTCCAGGGAATACTATCGAGAGGCTGGCCACCTCTCATCCTATTCATCAGGGCCTCGAGACCGTAGCTTCTGTTGTGCCAACTCAGGTTGGCATTTCTGCTACATTGGAGGTGCACCTTCGTCTGTACAGAGACCTTTTTTCTGTTATTCCCGATTTCTCTCAGCAGCAGCGGTTCATGCATCATCAGCAGCAGACCAGGGAAACCAGCAGGGGCGAGCTATCGACAGGACAGTCGAGGATGCATAGACCATTGGATATCTTGCTGCAAGTTCCGTTCTTCTCGATTCCATTTCCACAATTGCCTCTTGTAACTATCTTGAAATCCGATTCCATCTGTTCCTTGTTAATTGATTAATTTTGTCCTGTTGCTCTTTTGTTATGTTTGTTTTTCTTTAAAAAAATTATATGGGCTAGGTCACCTATATCAAGGGATCTAGAATCTTCGATAGTCATGTTAGCTGGCATAGTGAGGACATATAGTCAGATTTTGGACGTATTTCTCGGGTGTGGAAATTTAAGATTTTTGCCGTCGCATGCGGCAATACGAAAATTTTAAATACCATGAACCTAGTGGTATGTACCTTAGTCAAGGACTCTGTGATTATCGTAGCCTTGCTCACTAGCATGACGAAGACTCTGAACAACATGATTTTGGACAGACGCATATGATTATCATACCCTTCTATTGTTATAAAAAATTGTATTCCATCATCAATAACTTAGGAGTAGGGATATTTAGTTTTGTAGAGCTTATTCATATGTAGTTCTTTTATAGTATAATGATATGATGACTTGTAGAGTGTTTGTACCCTAGAGATGATTGTTAGCATTGGTATTAGAATAGTAACCCATGGTAGATGATTTCCCTGTTATTTATAATACCAACCAGTTTACATATAGGATGTTAGTATGCCTTACAGCCTTGATTATTATTATTACTTTCCTTACCTTTTTCCAGTGAGACACCCATGACCAGAGCCTGTCCTTGAATATAGCGGTAGCTTCACCTAAGACTGAGAGGTCTATATACATATAGATTACAGATGGTATTGGCATATGGGATATGGGTTTGGTTGGTATCTATAGGTCAATATTATATAGGATTATTGACATGTTGTTAGCCTATATTGGTCCAGTTTCTATTTTAGTTAAGTTCTCTTGTGTTGAGTTTAGTCATGTTTGATCAACCTTTATAGACAGTGTACATACCCTTCACTAGATATCCTGTCCCCTTGGTTCAGACTTGTACAAGTTGTTCACTGCACTCGAATTTCATCACCTACCATGTTGCATCATAGGTTTCACTGGACCATAGTTCAGACCCCAATTATTGACTCACCAATATAACCATCAACCTCTTACCATATTCTGCATATCTGGAGAGTTAGTATCATGCATACTAGAGGTCTGCACTCACCACTTGGGACAGTTTACTGTTCTGTCCCAGTACACCTTACAGTATCTGACCCCTTCATTAGAGTGATAGGCATGTGGTAGGGAGTGTGTGTTATTAGACCCTGAGTAGAGTTGAGGTGATGAGGGTTAATATATATATAGTTTGTATATATATATATGTAATGTATTTTGATTTGGTATGTAGCCTGCACCCATTTGCAGTATACTGCCTATTGCATTCCCTGTACACCAGTTTGGTTCACTTCTTCAGACCACTATCCTGCATGTAGTTAGTTCAGCCAGATAGAGAGGAGAGCCCAGGTTGATCTAGAGGCATGTTTCAGTCACCATGTCGGTTTTCTTTCACTTGACTGTACTAGTGGACCCAAATGTCCTGTCCTTTAGCTCATAATTTCAGTCTCCTTAACATCATTCCATTTTGCCTACACTAATGATTTAGACCGTTCATCCTTAGCCTAGTCCTAAGCATTTGTTCCAGTCTCTTATAAGTTTAGTCTACCTTAACCCTTGGTTGATTATTTATATATATATAGATGATATACTTAGGGTATGTGCGATGGGTTGTTGTTCTTGAGTATATATATATGTGGTATTTGGGATTGGTGTGTTTAGCTTGTAGGTATTTAGTTATGGGTGACTTGATAGGATTGGAAAGTTAAGAGTTAGTCTATTATAGAGTTTTCTTTTGCTGATCTCTAGTTGCCAACACCTAGATAGCTAGCATAGGTGAAATCCTAAGAATTTGGCTAGTTGTTGACCAGTAGTTAACCATTGTCTATGTTGACTTAGTTGACTGGAGATAGGATTAGAAGCAGGTTGTTGCTGTGTTGATGATCATGTTTGATTATTTAGTAACATGAGACCTTATTTGTGATTAGGTTGGAGACATAATTTTTCTACGGATATCTCCGACTCGTGGTACTATACGTTTTGGTGGAGGTAGGAAGCTTAGCCCGCGCTTCATCGGACCTTTCGTGATCAGCGGAAGAGTCGGTGATGTGGCATACAGGCTAGACTTGCCACCTGCACTAGTGGGTGTCCACAACGTATTCCATGTATCACAGTTGAGACGGTACGTGGCTGAACCTAGCCATGTGTTTGATCATTCAGAGATTGAGCTAGGGCCTACTCTCAGTTATCCAAAGCAGCCTGTGGAGATTCTGGATCGTCGAGAGAAGGTACTGAAAAACCAGGTGATACCCTTGGTTCGCGTCGCATGGAGGCATCATTCTCCAGGAGAGTCTACCTGGGAGCGGGAGGATGAGATACGCGAGCGATACCCATATATGTTTGCACCGTCAGGTATGATTATCTATCCTTCTCATTAGCGTAGTTTCGTCTTTTAATTTCGAGGATGAAATTTTTCTAAGGTGGGTAGGATTGTAATACCCAGTTTTTCAGATTAGGATAATTTTGAAATTTTGTAATTATATTATTAATTATTGATATCTATTTCATATTATGAATTTTTGGTAATTTTTAATCATTTTTAAACTATTTAAAAACTGTTTTAAGTCATGACTTATGATTTTGATGTGCTGCTAGTGAAACCCGAGAGACTGTCTGACCTAGAGCCCAACCATGGCATTAGGATGATTATTTTTACTTTTGAGCACGAGGGTATTTTTGTCATTTTGAAATTATTTGAATTTAATATATATTTATTTGGAATTTAATATAATTAATAGGATGGTGTGATTTAAATATTATTTAATTGATAGCCTTGTGTTTGAGATTAGCCCTAACCTAGTTTGGACCGAACCTAGATTGGTCATAGCTCGACTTAGTTAGCCATGGTTAGTATTAGTTAGTATTGATTAGTTTTGGTATAGCCATGATTAGTTAGAACTAATATATTGCAACTTGACTAATGTAAAACTTAGACTTTAGACCATTGGTTAGACTAGATGGAAGGAGAGCCCTTGATTTATTCCAAAAAACCCTAACCCTAGCATTTATGGCCAGCCACCTAGGGATCCACCCCTATAAAATCCCTTCCAAAAATATTGCCTCTTTTGTTTATTCTCTCCATTGGCAAGAACAAGGTTTGTTCCTTTAGAAACCCTTCCCTATTTTGATCAATATAATTTCTTTTTCATTCAAACTTCTTCCATAGTAATCTAAATTTTATTCCCCTACTGTTTATGGAGGTTATTCTCAAATTTGGGACAATTTGGAGCTTTGGGGCTAGCAAGAAGGATCCCCCATTTTGAAGCTTTCTTTGAAGAAGAACACACCTAGGTAACTTCCCATTCCCTCCATCAAATTGTGATTTCTAGGCATGGATAGGAAGCCCTAGGCGTGCTCTAACTGTTGGTATAGGTTTTGCTAGGTTTCGTGTCCTTTACGTGTCCGTATCGGACACGTATCGAACCTATAGGCTAGGTGTTCGACGAAATGTCCGAACCAATTCGATTTGCAAATTTTGCAAATCTATTTAAATAGAATCCTAGATCTAGGTTTGTAGGTTAATTTCTATGAAGAGTGTCTGGTATTTTAGTGTCCTATTGTGTCGAAATTTTGGGTTGGACACGCCGTGCACACACGTACACTGTGTCCTGCATCACGGGCTGAATATCTCCCGATATAGGACATATGGACACGCCAAATTTTGTGTGAGTGTTGGGGCAGTGACTGTCACCATGCTTCCAAAATTTGGGAGAAATTGGTTGCGTGTGCGAGGAGAAATCCTCCCCGCACTGGTCGCACGAGCCACGCGCGAGCTGCTGTGCGCGCACAGTTTGTGCCACTGATACGCAGCTGACACGGACACGACACGCATCGTGGTCACTGTACAGGCTGTCCTAGGGGTAGCCCTACCCCTGGTGCACGTGTACGAAAGGCCACGTGTCACCACGTGGCCTGTGTCGCGCGTGGGACACGTGTGCACACGTGCACGACACTGTGCTGAGCAGTGAACTCGTGTGGGTTTTGGTGTGTGCTGGACACGTTCCTGTCCACTTGGTTGGACACGAATACCTTGCTTGACACGTGCACGTGTTTGTCATGTTTTACCAACCTTTAAAGTTGCATATTAATACGATTTTGTTGATCGAAATTCGAATTCCCCAAATTAACTGATACGTAGTTACTGTTCTTCATTTCTGAGTTTTATTTCCTATTTTAATTGATGTTAATTCCAATTTAATCCATGTACATGTGAATTTACATTACTACAATGCGGGTTATTGATTGGTGTGGTTTTTTAGGTTTCGAATGGAATTTTTGGATGATAAATTGATATTCAAGGAGCTGTCAACTGTTACATGCCGTTAACTTCAATTTCTGATTTTCATTCCAGTTTTTTTAACTAAATCTTGATGTTAAGTTGCATATTTACGTTCACCAACATGTGTATTATTTCCTGCTGGATAGGTTTGGCATGATAGTTAGGTTGAGATGTTCATAACTGTCAATTGATTTCCATTTTCCCTAAACGTGAGAATTTCTGATAATTGATTTCCTCCCTTAAACAAATTGAATGTTAACTCCTATTCATTGTTTTGGTTCAATGTTGTTATATGACACTGTCATGGGTCTTAAACCTGAGAACAGTTTAGTTGGCTAGGATGAACTGCTAGTTGGTTGGTTTGAAGGTTACTTAACTGTCAATGTGATTCTCACATATGGCACTTGGTTAATTTCATTTATGCCAACTTGCCACAATGTTTTCCTATTCCTATTCTTATGTACACACACATGAACATAAATGCATGTTCCTTTACTGTCAATAGGGAAATCTGAGAACAATAGCCTATGGCCCATGTACACCATAACCACACATTGAACTTTATGTACACACACATTTATATCACTCTAGTACTCACCTTCTTGTTCATACACTGTTTTTCCCATTTCTTGTATCACATACACACACAGGTTTCACACCCTCTTGACACTCTCACACACACACACACAAGTTTGATTAATGCACTAAGACACTATACCATGCCACCTTGTTTGTACACACACACATGCTATTTGTATTACACTAACTTCTCATTGACACTCTCATGACACTTTGATCACATGTACACACACAAGGCACATGTGCCCCTTTCCTATTCTTTTATGTGTAGGCATATATGCATATGTATATATATGTATATATATGTATATATATGTGAGATGCACATATTCATGTACCCTATATATTATATATGTGTGTTACTATATTATATTATATATATTATATGTATATGTGTGTGATCTATACTAAATTATATTAGCATATGTAATATGTGAATATGTGGTTTGGTATAGGCATGACATAGCCTATGGGTGTATACCTATGGCTCATTGCCTATGTGTATGGCATGGATGCCTAGTGATTGTGTTGTTGGCTTGTATAGCCTAGATAGTGTGTGTGAATGCTAGAATAGACTGGTTAGGCTTAGTGAGACTTGTTTGGCTTAGGCTTGACCTAGTTGACCTAGTTTGACTAGTCTAGTTGACTAGAGTTGATCGAGAGTTGACCTTGGACTAGATTGACCAAGATTCATATAGAATGCATTGTAATGCATCTTATTATCATTTTAGTCTTATAGTGACTTGTACTGTTCTATAGGAGACAGACACCACTCCTCAGACAGTAGATATTCTTCAGATACTCAGGATACAGGCGAGTACATTCTCTGATCATTTATATCCTGTTAGAATTATTCTCCTACTTTAAATTACTTTACATGATACTGTCAAGTTGGTCACACGGATTAGTACTATATGGATCCTTTCTTGAGATGTTATCCCCTCAGGGAGCATCGGATACTACATGTACTGTGCGTTTCACTTACATTATGTATCACTATGCTTCATGGTTCATTGAATCACTTGTGACATGTACTCTCATGATCACAGAGTCTTCCTTGAATCCCCCATTATGGGCTTTCCTAGATTCCCCATTTATGGGACTATTATGTACTACCCTTCGGGGGCCGTTACATGAATCATAACATAACCTGGCTGGATCCTTGTGTAATAATTAGGGGTACGGAGGAGTAGAAGTGGACATGTGAATAATATCCAAGTAGTGTAGCATCAGAATCATTCCGTAGTGCAGCATCAGAATCATCCTATGCCATCCACATGTCTATATTGTACTCTGACTCACTAGCCACTGTTAGTTCTCTATTTATAGTATATATTTCCATTACAGCTATCTCCTTTACATTCTGTACTTTCTTTCAGATCTTGTATCTTACTTTACTGCATGATTATATTTTCTAACCTGCTATGATCTGTTGAGATGTATTGTGCTCGCTCCGTCCTGATTGGGCACCGTTGATATGTTTACAGAGGACGAGGATGAGGCTGGTGTTGACACTTTTTATGGGACATCTCTAGATGACACCTGTGATCCGGATTCCCAGCCGGATCCGCTAGCTATAGAGACTGAGGCTCCCTAGTCTAGGTTTTTACTATTTTTGTCATTTGAGATCTGGATTGTATATATTCTTTCAAATTCTGTAGTTGAGACTTTGTATTTCTGGATGTTTGCTGAGTTGTTATCTTAGACACTTAGACTCTTCTGATCATCTGTATTTCATTTTGAGTTCTATATCATATCGTGCTTCTTCTTCCTTAGTTGTGAATGAGTTTACATTCTGCTATGTCACCCCCATTCGGGAAGTATAAACTGTTTTGCCTTATACTGTTAGATGTATGAGACCTAGGACAGCGTTCTACCACTGACACTGCAGCGTAGGTTGGACGTACCCACATCTCGTACCCTCAATCTAGGGTGCGGGTCGTGATAGCGGTGTCTATGGTGCATATCATCCCGGTCCTAAGCTATAGGATCGAATCCGACGCATGAAATATTATTGGCCTACCATGGTGTCAGATGCCATTGAATATTCAAAGAAATGCCAAGCATGCCAAATCCATGCAGATTTCATCCACCAACCATCAGAGTTCTTAATCCCAATGCATCATCATGGACCTTAAATCTTGGGGCATGGATGTCATCGGTCCTATCAATCCGTCTTCATCTCGAGGACATCAGTTTATCCTAGTTACAACCGATTACTTCTCAAAATGGGCCAAAGCCATACCTTTAGCCGAAATCAAGACAAGCAGTGTCATTTACTTCACCAAATACCATGTGATATACAGATTCGGTGTTCCTCGATGAATCATCCATGACAACGGACCTTAATTTGTTAGTCAAAAGTTCACTCGATTCTGTGATGACAATAGAATCGACAATATTGCTTCGACAGCGTACAATCCCGCAGCTAACGGTTTGGCGGAAGTATTCAACAAAACGATTATCAAGCTTCTCAAGAAGTTCGTTTCTAACAATAAAAGGAACTCGAGAAAAAAGCTTAGAGAATGTCTATGGGACTACCGTACTGATGTCTGCACTCCGACTGGCTGTACACCTTTCTCTTTGGTGTATGGATGCGAGGCTGTCTTGTCATTAGAGATTCAAATCCCTTCTTTAAGGATTGCCATTGCTAATGAACTCACAACAGAAAACAATGATTGTCTTCGACTTAAGGAGCTTGAAGCGCTTGACGAGAAGCGGCTACTAGCTCAACAACACATCGAGCTATATCAAGCCCATATTTGAAAAGCCTTCAACCGTAAAGTCAAAGTACGAGCATTTCAAAAAGGCAAGCTAGTCCTTACTGTCAGACGTCCAATGATTATGACACACATGAGCAAGGGCAAGTTCGACCCAAAGTGGGAAGGTCCCTACGTTATAAGCAAAGTTTTCTCTAACGGAGCTTATCAACTGTCTGGGATGGATGGTCGAATCGCTATGATGCCTATTAACGACAAATTTCTGAAGAAGTACCTTATTTGAAAGTGTGTACTGTATTTTCTGACAAATATTGTACATGCTTCAAATCTTTGAATTATTTACTCGTCTGCAAATCCCCAACAGAGTCTATCCAGATCTTATGATACATCCTTATTAACCCATAACATCTACTATATCATTACAAGCATCAGCTTTTGAAACCCAGCTATTTTAAGAGATATCATATTCCTAAGTCTCAGTTGGCTCAAGGGTAATCAATAGATATATGAATTCACGTCCATATTACCTCTGAATTTTGCTATCTACATTAACGACTTATCACATCCACATTACCTCTAAATTCTACTATCTGTATCAATGACTTATTACAAAACTCAAATACACAAAATATGGTAAATATACAAAATCATAACAAATGAGCAAACAAAAATATTATTTATTTATTTTTTCCATAAAAAGGAGTAAAGGACTATATTGGAAGCAAACTACACCTTGGAATATATGAAAGCTACATCAAAACAAGAAACATTGAAGATGAGATGCTTTTATTCATTTGCTCGAGGATGAATATTTTAGGGAAAGTACCATCCCCTCAACCATCGTGCATATAAAGGGTCCAGCTGATCAACGCCTTCAGGAGCTGGCTGACTAGAGCTTCCTATACCACTATCTTTAGGTGTTGGCTCTTCCTTGATAGCCACTTTGACTTTTGGAATTATCTCTTCCTTGACAGTGACTTCAATTTTAGGAGTTATTTCCTCATTAATGGTTATCGGTTCCATTTTGATAGAAGGAGAAAGTACTTCCTCTTTGACGGTAATCTCAGCTTTTGGCGTCACTATAGATGTTGCAGAAAAGGCAAAAAGAAACAAGAGTTAGAGTCATGAAAGATTGTAAAAAACAAGTGATTTTAACTCTACAACAGAGTTTTTCTCTAAAAAAGATTGTGCATGCAGTGTGACAGTTCTCAAATCAAATTCATAGATGTCGCATCACCCATTTAGCAACTGTGCATAACATCGAATGGCGCATCATGCTTAAGAAATGAAAAATGGCACATGACATCATTTTTTATTAATTTTTAGCCAAACACTCTGAAAGAGGTGGCGCAGTTTGCAGATGGCGCAAAGCACCAACCAACACTCCGAAAGAGGCGGTCGATGTTGGCCCTTGATCGCGCTGCATGCGATGGCGCGAGCGTTCTATTGTCATCTTCTCCGATCGACTCTTTTCACCTTCAAGAGCGGGTTCGCCTCCTCGGCTCTCGCCGACGGTACGACGTTCTGCGACAACATCAACGGAGGCACGCATGACGTAGCTTCGGCCACCTTCTTGCTCTTCTCAGTCATGGATCTCTTGGGCGCCATTTGATCATAAAAAATCTTCGAGGGTTTACGAAGAAGAAGAAGAAGAAGATAGAAGCTCAAGAGTAAAGTTTTTGATAAAACCTTTCTCTCTCTCCTCAGAGCTATTTATAGCCGAAGTACAGTGTAACAGTCGTGCTAATCATGTCCAAAACTCAGGATCAGTTATAAACCTTACATGCGCCAGTCACACAGAAATGCTTCTTATTCAAAGTATTCCAAATTTTAAAGTTTTTCAAATTTGAAAACTTTAAAGGGGGTCTTGTAGAAGCTCAAAAAATATAAACATCACTATGCGCTACTCATAAATGGCGCTAGAAATCAAATCATCAAATGGTGCTGGTCATCAAATGGCGCAAGGAATCTGTTGGCACTAGACCTAAGTGGCGCTGGCCGCCACGTGGTAAACTTTCTCGAAAAGTCGAAACATTTGTCATCATGACTGACAGCACGTTAGTCGAAAAAAATTCGTTTGAATCACGAGCATGCGGCGCTCAAGAAGATTGTGTCAGATTTATTATAATGACTGACAACTGCCTTGCGCCATTTATATTTGGCACGAGATAATCAATATCATTATATTTAGCAGAGTGCATTAAACAGCAAATAGCGTCTGGCGCCATTCAACAGTTGGCGCCATCTGATCAAATCATCTAGAAGCAGTTAGATTATGTGGCATGCAGGCCACTAATCTCGAAGAATGTGCACACGGCACTATCCACGACCTAGCGCATCTCTCACAAAGAATACCACGTGTCATATGCAGTTAAGTTAACCATTCGCGCAACTAGGTGAATGGCACGCCAATTGCTATGTGCGCCAATCAGGATAACTACTTAACAATTATCTCTAAACTCTATAAATAGAGTTCCAAATCACTTCACAAGCATCACTAATTATCATAATCTCCTGAGCACTTGCTGCAGCATTCTCCAAAGGCTTTCTTCCTCGATATTGCATCGTCCAAGGGATAAAGTGATCGTCTTCTGATCAGATTCCTATAGTTGTACTTTCCCAGAAATCAAATCGTACTCTTGTACCTTTCTCAGTTTGTAATCAAACTTTTTATTTTTACAAATAGTCGGATAATGCCAAGCCTGCACCGTTGTGAGACGGCGGCAGTAAGATGTATCAATCAATAGTAACTCAAGCACAACATTCTAAAATACGAGAATTAAAAAAATTATTTAAAACATTTAAATTAGAACAAGATGTCTATCTGGAAACAAACACACAAGTAGAGAAGTATTGAGTTATTACAACTTGTTCTTTATTATAACTTAAAACAAGAAAGCTAACAACAGGTACAATTAGAAATCCTGGGCTCCCTGGTCGGGTTCGGCTACATCCTCAGAACTCAGATCAAGTCCGTAGTAGGTGTTAAAGGGAACCTTTTCGTCCTCGCAATCACCAAAAAATGTTGGTCTCCAGTCAGGAGAAGAGCAAGAACATTATCCATATCCAATTTTCTAATAAATAATAAATGATGCAAAGAGCAGTTTTAAAGCATTATTATATTCACGAGAGGCATAATAAATAATAAATGATGCAAGGAGCAGTTATAAAACATATGTTTTTTTCCTTTTAAAAGATAGAACGTGAGTTTTATTCAATTAACTACTAATGATAATTCATTCTTTTTATTCGCGAGAAAATGCTATTTCTTATTATAAATGGCAAATAACTACTTTCTAATTACTAACCATTTTAATGAGGTTTATTAAAACTATACTTGGATTTATTTAGTTTATAAGCAAATAGAAACCATATTCCTTAAAGAGCATTATACCCATAGTCTGTAAATTACATTAACTACAATCATTTATGAAACTCATTTGCTTATAAATTACTAACAAAACTCTAATTTATGCAAAAACAGTTATTTTGAGATTAATAGTAATTAGACAGTATAATAAGCATTCTCTTTACAAAGGCATATATATATATATATATATATATATATATATATATATATATATATATATATATATATATATATATATATATATATACAAAATTATTTTGAACACAATATTTAAGAACCAATTTATGTCTTATAAATAAAGCGTCCTAACGACTTATTAATAATATTGAAGCAACTAATTAACACTAATTAATTAACCAAGGTTAAGCCAGTTTTTAACTATTAATCCTACACAATCTCGTTAATCAATAATTTCTAATAATAAAAAGTCAATCTAATTCACTAAATTATTCCAAATTAGCAGAGCTTTAATCTGTCAATTTGGCCAGGCTATCTACAGGTTTCTATTTCTATTCTACTCTGTTAAATGGAAAGTTTCTGACAAAATGGTGTACTTGTTGGCCTTGCTTACTAGTATGACGGGGATTTAGAGTACCATGATTTTGGATAGACGCATATGATTATCAGATTGTACCTTAAATATTTTCAAGCATATTTTCTCTACTTTGATGCAGTCCTTCAAAAAGAATTATTATTTGTTTTGCTTTGTTTTGCTTCTAATTATTTAACTTAGGAGTAGCTTGTGTAACTTCTTGCTATGAGTTTCTTCTTAATACAATGAATCGATGATTTTGCTAGACTTTATCTTGGATTTGATATTTAGCTCTGGTTTCAAAATGGTTCCTTCTTTTAGGCAAATAAGCAAACAGCTTTTATCGTTATTTCCTTCTTGCTATTATTCTAGTATTGAATAATAATAATAAAACTGCTTTGATTTCGTCAATCACCTATTTTGCGATCTTGGTAGGAATCTAAATATTGGTCTTAACGTAGAATTAATTTTTTTGGGGGGGGACATGAGAATATATGAGTATATTTACATAGTGGACACTTGCCTGATACGTATGCATGCTACACTTGATTTTCTACCTATCTAAATACATATTAATATGTTGTTAATGTTAAAATTTTCAAAACCCCAATATTTCTGGTTTTTTTGCTTTTCCAGTTTAAATTCGTAATTTAAATATAAATTTTATGTTATTAGTTTTGTCTATATAACTGCACATGTATGATATCTGCAGAGTTTCAATTTTTAGAGAAATTGGTTAAGTTATGTTAAATTTGTAAAATCTGAGACTGCATTATGTTAATATTACACTGGTTTAAATGTTAGCTTATTTCAGATTTTGTATGTAAATGCTGAACTAAAACTGGGTTTAACCTTTCAATACTAAGCTATAACCCTGTATAAGGACACACACACACCCTAACTTAGTATACGCTGTCATGTAACCTAACCTTTCCTCTCTATGTTACGATCACATACTTGTATAGATATATATAGAGCTTAGGCATACATGTTATAATATATGTATATACATAACTAAATCTCTACCTCTTATAGATGTTTATGGTTAGCCATGCATGTTATGATTAAATAGGTTGTGTATTGTAGGTTGTTAACCCATATGCCATGAGTAGTGTAACAGGATAGCTCATATACAATTTCATGTATATTTCACATACATCCATACACACACAAACCACATAACATTATATAATGCTACTTTTTCCTCTCTAACGCTCTCTCTGTATATATATATATATATATATATATATATATATATATATATATATATATATATATATATTGTGATTTGGATTTCAATGCAAGTGATTTTCAATTCCTTAATTTTTGAATTTGATTTTCTGTACCCTTTTTCAGATAATTGGTAGTTGCCTTTATTTTGTTTTGATAAGTACCAGTTCATATAGGATGGTAGACCGCCTTACAGTTTTGATGGTTTGTTGTTTCTGTAACTTTTCTAGTTTAGCACCCTAAATTGCTTGTATGTTTTGATACCCTATGACCGTTTCGATTAGCATGACTAGTACACCTAGATGAGACTTTCACTATCACCGTATGCCATGATCCTGTATGTCGTCCTTTTGATCACATGATTTGTTTTAATCTGGGACTTTGATTGTGGGGGTTTGACCTAGAGGGAGTATGGACATTTTAATTTCGAGGACGAAATTTTTCTAAGGTGGGTAGAGTTGTAGCACCCAGTTTCCCAAATGAGGGTAATTTTGAAATTTCGTGTTTATAATTATTTTAATAATAGTATTTAATTCATGATATGATTTTTGGTGATTTTAAATCATTTTAAAATTATTTAAATCAATGACTTGTGGTTTTGACGTTTTGCTAGTGAAACCCTAGAGACTGTTTGACCTAGAGCCTAACCATGTGATTATGATATTTTAATGTCATTTTTGGCCTAAGGATATTTTTGCATTTGACCTCTTTGAATTATTTTGATATTATTTTATTATTTATGATATTGTTTTGGGGTTACTTGAGTCGGGTTCGAATTTCAACTCAATCCGACTTGAAACGGGGACCCGGGGGGTAGTTTGACTCTAGTGGGACCCACACACTAGTTAGGCATGGCCCACATGATATTAATTTTAGTCCACATGATAGAAATATTTTAGTTAGAGGTTAGACTAATTATTATGGATAAGGTTAGTGTGATTAGAGACTTTAGAATGACTAATTTAGCCCCAACCAATTAGCCCTTTCCTAATACTCATAGAATAGGTTAGTAGGGGCTTTTGGACTTTTCCTAATATGACAAAACCACCTTTATGGCCAGCCACAATAAGGATAGGGTTGAGCCTCCCATTTGTCATTATCCATCTATTTTTCTCTCTCTTGTTCTTCCCCAAATTCCTAGAGAGCAATCCCTAGCAATTTCTCCACCAAATCCTTCTATTTCACCACCAAATCTTTTTTTCCTTCTCCATTCTAGGCAAGGAGGAAGCTACCCAAGTTTGGGAGGATTCGGAGCTCATTCGTGTTCTTTTGGAATCTCTACGTGTCGGTGTCGCTCCGGGAAGGTTTTTCTTCGATTCGATCTACCGGAAGGTATAAATCCCTTTTCCTTTTTATTTTCTCATGCATATAGGTCTATTTTGAACCCATAGGAATGACCCCCATGGTTGTATCTCCATTTGTGTCCATTTTGTGTCCATTTGGAGGTCATAGGAGTGACCTTTGTGTTGTGGATGTGTTCATGTTACATATATAGATTTATATATATATTGTAATGAGAGTGTATCTATATTTATATATGTAATAAATGGTTCATGATGATTATATAATCAAGTTTGTGAGTGTGGTTCCTCATATTATTATTGCTATTATTGTTGTGGATAATTAGGATATATATTGTGTATTCTTTTGGCTCAAACTATCTAAATCCGTCATGATTTTTATCCACGTTTTTAATTTCAGCCCTAACTTAGAAATATCATAACTTCTAGCTCAAAGCTCGGTTTAATCTCCCATTTTTTTAAAAGAAGCGTATTAAAGTTAGCTTTCCAAAAACATGTATTAATAGGCCTAATTCTTTCTGTAACTTTCTGGAGAATTATTTGAGTGTCAGCTGTACGAAAGACAAACGCGTTCTCGGTGTTTTCGCGATTCCGGGAGTTTTCGGAAACGAAAACGCGATCCGTTTAAAGTTTCGGAAAGCTAACACATAGATCTATAACATACTTTAATCCTAAATTTTAATTCTTGCTGAGATGGTACAGTATTCATTATTAGTAGGAGTTACTATTCGGCATATGCATTTTATGCACCCTTGTGTGTAATATAATATTCTATTTGATTTTAACCCATGTTAATGTATATACATTATGTAATTAAATAGAGAATACAAGCATGAGTAAATGATTAAATAAATGATATATGAGGTATAAGTATCATATCTAATGTAAGCATGTATAAGTATGGCTTGTAATGAATATGTAGGTTCCATATTATGTAATGTATGGTGCATATAGTGGTACAAGAGAATAATGAATGATGAATGAATGTAAGCATGAATGTAATGTAATAATAGATGTAAAATATGTAATATATAAGTTAATGAGATGTAATGTTCTATGTTAACACAAATCCTATATTACCTCATGGACCCCCTTATACTATGTTGACACTATCACACTTGACACATTGTTCACTTATACTTTGACACTCTTTGATATGTATACACTATGTATGCCCATTTAACCCTCACTTGCCCCTTTGCCATGTTCACATACACACACATAGCCTTTTAAATTAGTATTTATGAATACCGTTAACTTAGCTATGTATGTATATTATATATATGTTTGCATATTGTGTTGTAATATATAAGTTTATATAACCATTTGAAATGCCATGATTATAGACCTAATGTTGAATACCAATATATGCATGTGTATATATGTGTAGACATATATAGCTTAAAGTAATAGATTACCTAGTGTATATCCAATGTGAAATCTTGCCTATTTGAGTATTGAATAATTGCATGCTATATAGAGTTGGGTGTATGTTGGCTTGTATAGTCTTGTATTGATGTGTGCTTGCTAGGATTGTCTTGGTTAGGCCTAGTAAGGCTTGCTGGGTTAGGTCATGACCTAGTTTGACCTAGTTTGACTAGTGCAGTTGACCATAGTTGACCAAGGGTTGACTTTGGCCTAGTTTGACCTAGATTCATGTAGAATGCATTGTAGTACTTTATATTACCATTCTGGACATGTTGTGACTTGTGCTGTTCTAATTAGGAGCCAGACACCTCTTCTCGGACAGTATCTTTATCTTGGACATTCAGATATCAGGCGAGTACATTCTCTGATAGTTCTCTCATTTATTTGTCAATTACTGTATTTTAGTTCTAGTTAGTTGTATGCGATTCTCTGTTACAACACGTGTGGATATTACTGGATTCATGTATACGACACATATTTATTTTCTGGCCTCTATTACTGGTATCATCATTTCCGGCTTATATTACTGGAATCACCTGCTGGAATTATTTACTGGAATCATTTACTGGAATCATTTACTGGTATCATTATATTTTGGCTGGACTCATCTTGAATCATTGTGTCAGAATTCTGGATTCACTTGCTGGGAGGGGAAATACTAGAGTAAGACATGTAGACATACCCTATTACTGGAATCACCCCTACTGGAATCTACTGGAATGATAGCCATCTCTCGCTGATCAGTGAGAGGTGTGCCGGATTACCACAGCCGTTTACATGTCTATCTCGGTTTTTAAAATACACTGTTAGAGTATAGGCGGACTCACCCTGGAATCATTGATCACTATAACTGGAATCGTCCTTACTGGATTCATCTTGTATAGATCATCTTGTACTGGACTTACATTGGAGTTACACTGGTCTACATGTTGTCTGGACTTTATATCATATTACTGGTCAGCTAGTTCTATTTTTATAGACTTCATTGCTATGATTCTTCTCTTGTTAGTTATTACTTTCCTTGCACCTTATCTATTCTTACCATCACCTGAACATAACTGTCTTTCATCAATGCAACTGCCTATAACTGCTTTATAGTTCTCTGTCATTTCTTGGGTTTTCTAGATGAGATGTGCTCGTTCCTGTCCTGACTGGACCTGTTGATAAATTTTACAGATAGCTTGGAGGTTGCCTGCTAGCCTAGAGGAGACACCTTAGAGTTGTTTAGATAGTTATTTCATTATCTGGAGTTGTATTTACTTGTGGATTACTGTATTTGAGTTTTGAGATATTTCTGGGTTTTTGTATCTTAGACACTTAGACTTCTATCTCCGTATCCTTTAGATTTATTTTATCTAACCTTATCATGCTCTACCTTAAATGTGATTGAGACTGTATCTCCTTAGCATAATTGTTAGATGATGTGACCTAGGACAGCGTTCTACCGCCGACACTGCGGCGTAGGCTGGGCGTTGTTACGTTCTCGTACCCTAACAGTGGGTGCGGGTCGTGACACGTTTTTAGTGGTGGCCCAGGCAGGTCGAGTTTTGTAGTGGTATTCGAACTTGAGTACCACTACAGCTTGCAATAGGAATATGAATATCTTGAAGGTACTCAATCACAGTTAGGAACCCTTGAGAGATTCCCGGAAGACCCTTGAGAATCTTATTTTAACTTCGATTGATAACTTTTTTTCCTTTGATTTGATTTATTTTACTTACTGTTGTTAAATTTTATTTTGATGGATATGGTTGAATTTGAGTTGTATTCATTGATTTGATGAATGATTGTCGAATTTTGAATCTTGATGATAGCTGTGCATCCGAGTTATATTTTGATGGATTTTGTCATTGAATTTGAAGTTCGTTGATAAATTTGATTTGATTTATGGGTATTCATTGTTGATTTAATTTAATTTTTTTTGACAAGATGAAATTATATGGGCTAGGTCATCTATGTTAGGGAATCTAGTCTTCTATAGTCACATTAGCCAGCATGGTGAGGACATATAGTCTGACTCTGGATATATTTCTGGGTGTGGAAATTTAAGATTTCGCAGCAAGCTAGCGGCACCGCGAAAATGTTAAATACCAAGATTCTAGAGGTATGTGCATAAGTCAAGGACTCTGGATTATCGTAGCCTTGCTTATAGTATGACGGAGATTTAGAGTACCAATTTGGATAGACGCATATGATTATCAGATGTACCTTAAATATTTTCAAGCATGTTTTCTCTACTTTGATGCAGTCCTTCAAAAAGAATTATTATTGTTTTGCTTCTAATTATTTAACTTAGGAGACTTGTGTAACTTCTTGCTATGAGTTTCTTCTAATACAATGAATCGATGATTTTGCTAGACTTTATCTTGGATTGATATTTAGCTCTGGTTTCAAAATGGTTCCTTCTTTTAGGCAAATAAGCAACAGCTTTTATCGTTATTTCCTCTTGCTATTATTCTAGTATTGAATAATAATAATAAAATTGCTTTGATTTCGTCAATCACCTATTTTGCGATCTGGTAGGAATCTAAATATTGGTCTTAACGTAGAATTAATTTTTTTTGGGGGGACATGAGAATATATGAGTATATTTACATAGTGGACACTTGCCTGATACGTATGCATGCTACACTTGATTTTCTACCTATCTAAATACATATTAATAGGTTGTAATGTTAAAATTTCAAAACCCCAATATTTCTGGTTTTTTGCTTTTTTCAGTTTAAATTCGTAATTTAAATATAATTTTATGTTTTAGTTTTGTCTACAAACTGCACATGTATGATATCTGCAGAGTTTCAATTTTTAGAGAAATTAGTTAAGTTATGTTAATTTGTAAAATCTGAGACTGCATTATGAATATTACACTGGTTTAAATGTTAGCTTTATTTTCGATTTTGTATGTAAATGCTGAACTAAAAACTGGGTTTAACCTTTCAATACTAAGCTATAACCTGTATAAGGACACACACACACCCTAATTAGTATAGCTGTCATGTAACCTAACATTTTCTCTCTAGTTATGATCACATACTTGTATAGCTATATAGAGAGCTTAGGCATACATGTTATAAATATGTATATACATAACTAAATCTCTACCTCTTATAGATGTTATGGTTAGCCATGCATGTTATGATTAAATAGGTTGTGTATTGTAGGTTGTAACCCATATGCCATGAGTAGTGTAACATGATAGCTCATATACAATTTCATGTATATTTCACATAACACCATACACACACAAACCAACATAACATTACATAATGCTACTTTTTCCTCTCTAACGCTCTCTCTGTATATATATAATATATATATTGTGATTTGGATTTCAATGCAAGTGATTTTCAATTCCTTAATTTTTGAATTTGATTTCTGTACCTTTTCAGATAATTGGTAGTTGCCTTTATTTGTTTTGATAAGTACAGTTTCATATAGGATGGTAGAACCGCCTTACAGTTTGATGGTTGTTGTTTCTGTAACTTTTCTAGTTTAGCACCCTAAATTGCTTGTATGTTTTGATACCTATGACGTTTCGGTTAGCATGATAGTATACCTAGATGAGACTTTCACTACCACCGTATGCCTGACCCTGTATCATCCTTTGCACATGATTTATTTTAATCTGGGACTTTGAGTGGGGGGTTGACCTAGAGGGAGTATGGACATTTAATTCGAGGACGAAATTTTTTAAGGTGGGTAGAGTTATAGCACCCAGTTTCCCAAATGAGGGTAATTTTGAAATTTTTGTTTATAATTATTTTATAATAATATTTAATTCATGATATGATTTTGGTGATTTTAAATATTTTAAATTATTTAAATCAATGACTTGTGGTTTTGACGTTTTGTAGTGAAACCCTAGAGACTGTTTGACCTAGAGCCTAACCATGTGATTATGATATTTTAATATCATTTTGGCCTAAGGATATTTGTATTTGACCTCTTTGAATTTTGATATTTTTATTATTTATGATATGTTTTGGGGTTATTTGAGTCGGGTTCGAATTTAACCAATCCGACTTGAAAGGGGACCCGGGGGTAGTTGACTCTAGTGGGACCCACAACACTAGTTAGGCATGGCCCAATGATATTAATTTAGTCCACATGATAGAAATATTTTAGTTAGAGGTTAGCGAATTATTATGGATAAGGTTAGTGTGATTAGAGACTTTAGAATGACTAATTTAGCCCCAACCAATAGCCCTTTCCTAAACTCATAGAATAGGTAGTAGCGCTTTTGGACTTTTTCTAATAGGACAAAACCACCTTACGGCCAGCCACAATAAGGATAGGGTTGAGCCTCCATTTGTCATTATCCATATTTTTCTCTCTCTTGTTTCCCAAATTCCTAGAGAGCAATCCCTAGCAATTCTCCACCAAATCCTTCCATTTCACCACCAAATCTTCTTCTTTCCTTCTCCATTCTAGCCAAGAGGAAGATACCAAGTTTGGGAGGATTCAGAGCTCGTTCGTTTCCTTGGGAATCTCTACGTGTCGGTGTCGCTCCGGGAAGGTTTTTCTTCGATTCGATCTACGGGAGGTATAAATCCCTTCTCCTTTTTATTTCTCATGAATATAGGTCTATTTTGAACCCATAGGAAT
>JANAVB010019380.1:0-27500 GCA_029216955.1 Iris pallida
CAAGATGGGACTGCCTCCTAATCCTCGTCACCTCCTGGGGCTGGTGGATAAGCACCATATGGGTCTATGCCTCTAGGGTATAAGAACCCATAGACATTAGGATCAGAGAACCGCGGCCCTGGAAGTCAGAATTAGGAGCATTGGGACTGACATACAGGTTGCGGACCTCTAGTATGCGCTGGAAGTAGTGGGCTTGATCCATGAATCTATGATGAATGAGGGTGCCAAGTCCTCAAGTTGCCGTCTGAATGGTCTCCGTGGTGGAGATGGAAATAGAGTCAAGCTTGCTATCTATCTAGCGTTGAACCTTAGGAGTAAGGATCGTAGTAGGCTGAGCAGCAGGATCAACAACAGTCGCCAGAGTTATGCGGCCACGGGCCTTGGATTTTGCAAGCAAGTGGGCCGATCACCAGTAGGGCAGTTAGTTAGGTCAACCCCATTGCCTTGAGGATCATGGTGATGTACATGCCAAAGAGCAAAGAACTATGGGGGGACTCTCGGATGAGGATCATAGTGAAGATAATGGTCTTGGAGGGAAAAAGGTTGCTTGGAGACGAGGTAGTACATATCAATCATCTCTTCAGCGGTGAGACTATCCATATTCCCGAATTTTGGGTGAGGGTGTGACACATAATACAATAGAAGTCGTGGAAAAAGGGGTTGAGGTCTTTGTCCTCTAGCCTCTGGACACAGGGCGGCCGCAGATATTGAAGATAACTTTTCGTAGCTGGGATCAGGGGCAATAGACACGTGGTCGAGCACATTTGAAGAGAGCAGTAGACTTTTTGTTCCTGCAGATCGAGAATGGTGGCCAAGGAGAAGGCAGTGACAGTGAACTTCACGCCACCAACTTTTGTCTCAAATTTGGGGCCTTCTTTGGCGGGAACTAAGTTGCAGTAGAACATCTTGATAGCATTTGGATAGATGTCCACTTGACGTTCCAAAAGCTCATCAATCCCGGAGAACTAAAGTATTCGCGATGAACATGGAAGGTGAACCAGGATAGAGGCTTCCCGGGGCAGATCGGTGCTTTATGGAAGAATGAGAAACACTCGCGGGAATGTTGGGCAGATTTGATGATGGTAGGATTATAGTCTTGCATTGGTCCATGATAGAAGAGAGCGGCAGAAGGCGGCATGGCGGATGAGGAGGGGCCATCGTAGCAGGAACGCTTACTGTGAGAGACATAGAAGAAGGAGAGAAGAGTTTTACAAATGGAATTTTTGTGAAGAGGAAAGAGATGAGGAAGGGGAAATGATAATGCGGGTTTTTTAAAAGAAATGAAGGGTTGGGTAGGGAAAGAGGAAAGGTTGCACCGTTTGAAGGGGAGTAAATGATAGAACGGATTTTGAGAAAATTAAGAGGCAACGGCTGTTCGATAACTGTGCTGTTCAGTAAAACCAAAAATTTGACAAAAAATTGCGGATGTCCAACAAAAAATCCATTCGAAGACAAACTCGAATTAAATGGGGCAGGTGAGCGATCAAATCAGTTTCGAAGAACAAAAAAATATGAGATATCGACTGGCAGTCTGTGCCAGAGTTAATATCGGATAATCTGACGGATGATTGTGAAAATTCGACGGAAGATCATGTATGGCACGAAAAGAGCTGCTGGAATAGTTCGGATGATCCGACAGATTTCTGCAAAAATTTGTCAAATTATCCGAAGGTTGAAAAATAAAAATTAAAAGGATTTCTCAAGGAGGCCAATTTCACGACAAATAAAGGAAAATCGATCTTCGACAAGAGGTTTGGTGAAGATATCAGCAAGTTGATGGTCAGTATCGATAAATTCAAGACGAATGTCGCTTTTGAGTTAATAATCTCTCAAAAAGTGGTGTCAAATTTTAATGTGTTTTGTGCGTGAGTGACGAATCAGGTTTTTAGTAAGATTAATAGAACTAGTATTGTTAGATTTAATAGAAATACTTTTTGAAGAAATACTATAGTCTACAAGTGTTTGTGTCATCTAAAGGATTTGAGCACAACAACATCCACCCGCAATGTATTCGGCCTTAGTTGTGGAAAAAGCCACTAAGTTTTTTCTCACTAAACCATGAAACCAAGGATTTTCCAAGGAATTGACATGTGTCGCTA
Organism: Iris pallida; assembly: GCA_029216955.1. Classification (NCBI taxonomy): domain Eukaryota; kingdom Viridiplantae; phylum Streptophyta; class Magnoliopsida; order Asparagales; family Iridaceae; genus Iris; species Iris pallida. The sequence goes on from JANAVB010019380.1 coordinate 2,100, forward strand.
GTGTTTTTTCCGGTCAATCTTACATACGGCAAAATCTGTATTTGAGTAGCTGATAAGCTCAAAGGATACAGATTTTGGATACCAAAGTCCCAGGTTAATGGTGCCTTCAAGATACCAAAAATATGCTTAATGGCACATAAATGTGATTATTTGGGATTTGCTTGGTATCGTGCACATAAACAAAACTAAACATGATATCGGGACGACTAGTAGTTAAGTAAAGCAAGCTACCGATCATATCTCGATACTTACGAATGTCGATTGAGGCACCATTTTCATCTTGATCAAGCTTGGTCGTTGTGGCTATCAGAGTTTACTTTGATTTGGATGAGTCTAGCTCAAAGCGCTTAAGAAGATCCTTAGTGTATTTTGCTTGATTGATGAAAGTGCTGTGAGGCCCTTGCTTGATTTGTAGACCAAAAAAGAAGGACAATTCTTCCATCATGCTCATTTCAAATTCGTCCTGCATAACTTTGACAAACTCACACATAGTGTCTTGTTAGTGGAACCAAAATGATATAATCAACATCAATTTGAACTAATAGAAGTGTGCCATTATGAGTTTTGATAAACAGTATGGTATCAACTTTTTCCTTTGAGAAGTTGTAAGAAATGAGGAAGGAGCTAAGACGCTCATACCAAGCACGAGAAGCTTTCTTGATGCCATAGAGAGCTTTGTGTAGTTTGAAAACATGATCATGAAAATAAAAATCTTTAAAACTAGGAGGTTGCTTGACATAAACCTCTTCACTATTCAAGAAGGTACTTTTGACATCCATTTGAAAGAGTTTAAAATCATTAAAACAAGCAAAGGCATAAAGCATCCGAATGGATTTAAGACAGCAACCAGAGCATAGGTTTCTTCGTAGTCAATGTCTTCCTTTTGGTTATAGCCTTGAGCAACCAATCGGATTTTGTTACGAGTAACAATATCATCCTCATTAAGCTTATTTCAAAATACCCATTTTGTCCCAATAATGGGATAGTTGTGGGGCTTAGGAATAAATTCCCAAACGTTGTTTTGCTCAAATTGATTTAGCTTTCCTTGCATTGCAATCATCCAAAATTCATCATTAAAAGCATAATTAATGTTTTTAGGCTCTATTTGTGAAATGAAAGCCATATTTGCACAATGATCTCGTGTAGAGGATCTAGTGCAAACCCGTGAGAAAGGGTCACCAATGATGAGCTTCTTGGGATAATGAGGGATAAATCTCCATTCTTTGGAGAGATCCTCTTGAGGAGGCTCTAGTGGTGGAGTGTCTTCGGTTGGAGTAGTCTCAACTTCATTGTAGATAAGGAATACTAGTATCTCCAAAAGAGGAGTTTTCCAAACCAAAAGAGATGTCATTAACATCATTCGAGGAGTTAGATATAGAAGTGTTAAGTTCATCAAAAGAGACATTGATTGACTCTTTGACTACAAGACTTTGTTTATTGAATATACGAAAACCTTTGCTATGCATAGAATAACCAAGGAAGATACCATCATAGGCTTTTTCTTCAAATTTGCCTATGTTATCTTTGATGTTCAAAATAAAATTTGCATCCAAATTTTTTGAAATATTCAATAGAAGGAATTTTGTCAAACCAAAGCTCATATGGAGTTTTTTTAGAAATAGGTTTAACAAGACTCTATTTATATCGTGTAAACGACTTCTGCCCAAAAGTATTGGAAAAGCTTGTATTGGTTTAACATGACTCTTGCCATACAACCATGGGTTCTATTCTTTCTACCCACAACACCATTTTGTTGTGGAGTTCTAGGGTAAGCAAAATCATGACCAACACCATTTTTATCACAAAATCTTTTAAAATTGGTATTATCAAATTCTCCTCCATGATCACTTCTAATTTTGTTGATTAAATGCCTTTCCATTTTGAACTTTACAAAAAGCAAAAAATTTACCAAAAGTATCACTTTTATTTGCAAGGAAAATAACCCAAGTAAATCTCAAAACATTATCAACTAAAATAAAAGCATAGAGTTTGCCACCAAGACTAGCTACTCTATTAGGACCAAATAGATCCATATGAATGATTTGGAGAGGTCTAGTAGCTCTTACTGAGTTGATGGACTTGAAAGAAGACTTTGTCAACTTACTCTTCTCGCATTCTTCATATACCATGTTTTTTGAATGGAATGCTTGAGTCCTCGAATAAGCTTCTTGGAGGCTAGTCGAGAGATGGTGTCCATGTTGGCTTGTCCAAGTCTTATATGCCAAAGCTAACTCTCATCATTCTTTGCTACTGGGCACCTGTCATTGTTAGTACTTTCAACAAGATAAAGAACATAAATATTATTTTCTCTAATACCTTCATACACAATAGAACCACTTGTGCTATCAGAGATGAATCACTTGTGTTAACAAAGTTAACATCATAGCCGTTATCCGTGAGATGGCTAATGCTAAGAAGGTTGTGCTTAAGATTTGTAACAAGACAAATATTTTTAATACAAGGATAAGGAAGGGAGCTAATATTACCATGTCCAATGATATACCCCTTTAGACTATTATCGAAGGATACATGGCATTTCTTCTTCATCGATAGCATTGCAAAAAGTGAAGCATCACCGATCATGTGCCGAGAGCAACCGCTATCGAAAGTCTATTTGCTTCTAGCATGCGATGGGGCGTTCACCTACAACACAAGTTGAAGATGAAGACTTTGGTACCCAAAAATTTGGATCCTTGACGGTTAGTTTTAGGAACCCATTTAAGCATTTTCATGTCAACATGCTTTTTCATTTGATAATAATGAGATGTGTGTCCAAGTAAACCATAATAGTGGCATATCATGGGTGTCATGGGTCTAGAGGAAGGTGAATGAGTGTTATGTGTATAGGAATTTCTAGTAGATTGAGAAGTTATAGTATGAGTGTTGTGTGATGATAGTAGAAAGCATGATGTGATGTGTTTTTCTTTTCAAAAGATCCTCTTTGTATGTGCATATGTTTGGGATATGACCTATGTGTTGTGTTCTTATGAGTGTGAGTCTTGTGACTAGTATTGTGATGTGTGTTGATGTGTCTTTGATTATGGCCTTGAGTGTTTGTGTGAGTCATGTCTCTATCAACTTGTTTCTTACTATTTGTAAGAAGGTCATTTTATTTGATAGAGGTTGCATATTCTCTTTGGTTTGTGGCAAGTGTCTTGTGCATAGCAAGTTCATATCCTTCCTTGAGGGATTATATTCAACGTCCTTTTTCTTGATGGTCTTGGACTTCTTGGAGTTTTAGTCTAAGAGACTCAATCTCATCAGTATTAGAAGCAGAGACTTTTTTTTATATCAAGGATGATATTAGGAGTCTTTATATTTCTTCCTTGAGTGTGTCAATCTCTTTGAAAGATTTTTTGTGCTTACATTTTATAATCTTGTGTTCATCGCGTAGTTCAAAAATGGTATTTTTCTAATTCGGTGTAAAAGAGAGCATTCATAGAAAAGTCATCGAGTACCTGATTTGATTTCGTTGCCATTAGACAAATATTTGTATTGTGTTTGCATTCTTTGTCGTCGTCCGAGTCACTAACATCACTTTTACACTAGGTGCTAGTGTTGGCATATTTTCTTGAGGATGAGCTTCCTGTGTTTGGCCTCTCGTATTTGCCAGATTCTTTTCTTCCTATAGGACTAACCTTTTGATGTGTTCGATCATCCTACAGTTGTAGAAGAAGTTTCTTTGTTCGTGTCCCTCTTTGAACGGTTTGCTTTGTAGAATTTGAGAAACTTTCGGAAGTGCTTGGCAATGAGAGCAATTTCTTCATCTTTTGAATCGTCATCATCGGAGTCATCTTTTGAGAAGAACGTGATTGCTTAAGAGCAAGGGATTTCTCTTTTTCCTTAGTCTTTTCTTTCTCCTTTTTCTGTATGGAGGCTTCCTCTTAATCGATCATGTCCAGCTCGTGGGTCATTAGCTTCCCCATTAGTGTCTCAAGGTTCATTATTATTAAGTTATTTCCTTCGATGATGGCAGTAGCCTTGGGGTTCCATCCCTTAGTTAATCCTCTGAGAATCTTTCGAATCTTTTGTGAGTGGGATAAACCAAACCAAAAGAAGAGAAGGGTTAATGATATCAAAGAATCGAGTAAACATAACAGTAATAGACTCATCATATTTTTTTGAAAGATTCGTACTCTTGAGTGAGTCAACTAATCTTTGATTCCATTATTTGCGATGTTCTCTCGTGTGTGACTTCCAAAAGTTTTCATATTTCGTTGGAAGTTTTGCAAGTAGAGATTCTAGTAATTTGTTGCTATCAAGAGCACAATTGAGTACGTTCATAGCTTTTATATATCGACTAGCGACCTTCTTGTCGTTTTCAAAAAATTATCTATAAGAGTTTTCGAAACTACTTCCTCAATAACTATGGAAGATTTAGTGATGCCATTTACAACGCAATCCCATAGATAGAAATCTAGGGATTTCAAGTAAGTGCCCATCCTAATTTTCCAATAGTTATAGTTGGTTTCATCAAATAGAGAAGGTCTATTTGTGGAGTGTCCCTCATTGTGGAATGAGTTAGTACTAGGGTTAGTGGCCATGGATCACTCTAAGGATGTAAATCCAAATCAAGTGACAAGACTTTGATACCAATTGAAGAAGGGGTGAATAGGATAATAAAAGATTATCAACAATAATAAGCAATTTAAAGGATAATAAAGAAAGAGAGAATCAAACACTCGATGTATCCTGGTATCCTCCCAAGGGACACTCCAGTCCCGGAACTCTCTTCGACTTTAATCCACTATTTGAGTAAATAGTTACACGAATTTGGATCCGAAGAACTCATCAACTTCAAATACGAGTTTGGATCTGAAGAGCTGTCAACTTCTTACACACGAGTTTTTTTTGAAGGCTCGTCAACTTCAACTTGAGAGAAAGAAAGGTTTCGATCTTCTTGAACACTTTAAAGATCTAAGATTAAAACTCTTGAATACTCTAGCACTTTTGATTGGATGACAAATAGAAGCTTGTAGAGTAATTGTGAAGCTCTCTTGGTAGTTGAAAATTTTAAGGCTCAAATTGTCACTCCCGTTTTTCGTCTACGTATTTTCGGTGTATGTATACAAATTTCTGGCATTTCTCAGGTGACCCGTGTTTGGCTTGGTTTAGTTTTGGTTTGATCTTGGCTTGACTTAGTTTGGTTTGGGTTGGTTTAACATCATGGCTTGGTATATAAACCAACTTTTATCTCTCTCTCTCCTCTCTCTCTCTCTCTCTCTCATCTCTCTCTCCTCTCTCTCTCTCTCTCTCTCCTCTTTTACTTTTTTATTACTCATCCCTTCTCCGTTACTCCTCTACCAAACCCTAAGGCTAGTATAACTTGCACCATGGAGAATATGAGAGATCTCCATTTTTATTGTTCTATCTTCTTCCCTACAAGATCCTAAGCATCTTTAGCACTTGAAGTTTTTGATTTTTGATGGTTACATTTTTCTAGATCTAAGTTTTAAGTTTTTCTCATTTTTTCTTGGTTTTGATCTCTAAAGACTTGGTATTTCCAAAAACTAATGGTTCTATGTTGTGGGAAATCCAATGCTACACAATTTTGGCCCTTATAATGCTTGATTTTGACTTGTTTTGGGAGAGTTATGGGCATTTGCGGTTCATGGGTTCCCTATACACTTTGGTGCTGATTGGGGAAGATGAATAGTCGCGTGTGCTTAGCGTCGCGCCATTCGTCGTGCACGCTTCGCACTGTACCATTCTTTGCGCGTGCTTCGCTGCGCGCCATTCTTCGTACCGTACTATTCACCGCGTGCTTGGCCATGCGCCCTCCAGCACGCTTGGTCGTGCACCTTCGCACGCGCTTGGCCGCACGCCATCCAGTGTGCCATCCCGCGTATTTCGTACCGTATGCTCTCTACCACGTGCATCTCTGTCGTACGTATTTCTATGCCAATTCCCCATATTTCTTAATGTAAATGTTTTTAATCTTTGCATGCTTCCTGTACTTGGCCTAAATTGTGACAACCCTACTTGATAATCTTGAACTGGTAACTTAAACTTTGGCATGATAATATGATCCCGTCTTGATACTCTTAATAGTGGCCCGTCGAGGCACACTCCTGACAAGTATTCTTGATATGATAAGTAATTCTGACCCAAGATTTGATGTTGCGATAGCTATACCTGTGTTACTAATGTAACTCTTGCCTTGACATCGTGGTTGATTTTCCGAGTGTGGTTGTACAAGCTACATGTCTTATCTTGCATCATGTCTAGGCCATGGATCCTTGGTTACCATGGTCAGGGATTCATAAGAATCTGACAAGTTAAGCAACTAGATTAATCAAGTAGTTTATATAGGAAGATTTTTCTATTACAGGCGATCCCGTTATCCCGGCCACACCTGTGGACTTGTAGCCTGCCGTCGAGTAGGGCACATTTCCAACACACGGTCATGTGTTGCACTTTTGAAATCCTGAGTACTTAAGTACACTACTAACCCTGATAACTCTCCTAACTTTTGCCTGGATAGCCTGGATGGTCTACAGGGCTTGTGACTGTGGGAATATCTCAACTGTATCTTATTAGTAAATAGGTCTGTGATAACCCTAGTTAGCTAATGATAGCAAGCCGTAGGATTTGATTGGCCATGCCTGAATGATTGACTCATGATTAACATAGGAATTATATTCCACCTCTTGTTCTTCTTGATGCAAGCAAGTATGTTTATTTAACTCTTGTCATTATGTTATTATACTTATGTTCTCGTATCAGTTCTTTTATATGCTAGTTTTAGTTCATAAGTGGAGCCTCCCTTGTGGTACTTGCTCTTTCTAGTATTTTATCCAGCTGGTTTTGTATAACCAGATTTTGGAGTGATACCCGAGGATCTAACTGTTTTCCAGCGAGATGATAACACCAGGAGTAATCATAGCAACGAGTGGGTTTCTTATTTTTGCTCTCACACTCTAATGTAACTTATTCTTTTGAGGCATTTAGCCACCGAGCATGTATTAGCCCGTATTAAAATTTTATTTCTGTATGCCTAAGGGCTGTAACATGATTAGCAAATCCTAGGGTTGATCATGTATGACTTAACTCTTGTTAGTCTTCGCATTTTATATGACTAGCTTCATGATCATCTGAATATGTAATATTTGGGATGACTTACTTTTATATGTTTGATGATCTAACATCTTGTAATATCTATTTGCTTGCTTGAGATTGAGACACTAGGCTTGTTCATGACCATAAGAGACTGATGGATTAAAGATTAACCCTCATGCATCTAGACAGCCATGACCATATTATGAAGTATGTTGTACTCCTATGTACGTAGCTGGCTGTGTCTGTCCCCCCTCTCCAGTATTTTGGTTTTGGGGCATGACACAAATGGATAAGTGTTTATAAGAGAGAGGATGACTATTTATACAAATCCAATGTCATAAAGGCTTTCAGTCGACAACCAGATTATCCGTCTAATTTTTGCAAAAATTCTCCGGATTATCCGGCCTACAGTAACGGCTAGAAATAGAGCCGTTGAATGCATTTAATGCATCTGATAGATGTCGTTGGATTCGAATTTAAATGAGGCCAGCAAGGCATCCGAATTATCCGACGGAACAACGCGGAAGTCTGGCGGATAATCCGAACATTCTCTACAAACTTGTTGTTTCTGATCGGATGATCCGTCGAATTTCTGCGGTAACTCCGGCATCTGATCCAAACTTTTCCACAAATACTTGATGTTTTCGATTGGATGATCCATCGAATTTTTGCGGAGATCCGACAAATTATCCGTCTCTTCATAAGTACTTAGTTTAGATTTTACACCATATTAGTTTGTCATCCTTACTAAAGTGCGTACATAATTTCCTAAACATTTACTATTACGCTCCGCTCCCGTAGGAGCGATCGTCCTCGCTAAGGCATGATGCTGCATGAGCCTAGATTGTGCTCATGCAAGGCAGGTTCCATAACGGCCGATTACAAGCTAAGCGACGGGGTCGTCGCACAAAAGTCTCAAGCAGAAACATTGAATAACAGCAGCGAAAATTTAAAGCAAAACACAAGTCATTCAAAATGCTCTCTATTGATATTGAAACAAAGATTACAATTATGGCACGAGGCCAAAATTTACAAGTCGGTCAAGCTCACTTTCCTCATAATACAAGTCACTCTGTTCTCTGTCATATCTCAATACAGTTCTTGAGCCAACGGATGCTTCAGATAGGCGATGTCCACAGATTATGTCCCGTATAAGTTCTGACTTCATACGATGCACGCCTCGAAATGCCAAGGAACTTCGTGCCTCGACGCATCCAAGTGAACTCCGCGCCAATGATCATCTACCTATGCCTGTACATGAAAACTGTATGGGTGTCAGTACTCAACTGTACTGGTGGAGTGAGCTCCTCACCCACCAATACAAAATCGACACGTTCATTTACTTTGTGCAATATAACCCTTTTTTATTTTATTTTTACTCTTGTCTTAGGATCAGTTTTTGGACATAGACTTTCAGCCTATTTGTGTCTCTAGACCATCTCTGTACCTTGCACTAGCAACATACTTATACCTTGCCTCTAAACCGTTCTCGTGTCAACAACATCAACTTATCAAGTCGTGTTTGCCTTTCGGCCCATACTCAGAGACGCAACTACATGATAGTACCCAATTTCCATGTGACTGTGCTTTAGTCCATAGTGCTAACATTGTATCATGAGACCTTATTTGTGTCCATATTGAGGCTGCGCCTCGCAAATAAGTGTGACTTAACTATATCGCTGCCTCACGGCCCTTTTTCTGTTTTATCAACAACTGACTCAATCGAGACTTGTGAAACAAGTGTCACTTGACCAACTTTACCTTGCGACGATTCCTGACTTAAATTCGAAGCTACTCCAATCCAACTTATGAAATTCATACCCAACAACTTAAGACTCGACGCAATATCTCATACCGAAGCACGGTGTCTACGTTGCAGCCAAATCTTAGGCCCAAACATTGTGTTCTAATTGTACACACAATCAACTCAACTCGTTGATACCGTGCACACAACACTCGACTCCATCCAAAGGCATGTACTCGGATTGCCGCTAATATGCCGACATCTATATAAAGGTCACTGGCATCACAAGCCATCCTGGACTTATAGCTTTGTTATTCGGCGTCCCTTTCAGCGCAAGTAGCGAGCCCCGTTGAAAGTCCCAAATAACCTGAGCATTACTCCTTGCTTGGCTATACCCATGTTTTCCCTAGGCCGATACGGTCCCATGGCGCCCAGGGATGCCGCTCGTGGAAACTCTTACTTGTCGACAAGTTGTCCATGACCATGCAAGACACAACTCGAACTGACGTCTCACACAGTCATTCTTCTTCTAGTATTTCCATCTCTTTCAGGGCCAAGTTCAGACTTCTAGTATTTGAGACCGCCTCAACGACCGATGGTCGCGAGTATTCTTCTATATTGCCCTATCATTTTACTCAACTTAGGAACGACTATTTGAAAGCCCTTTTTCCAAACGCACTTTGAATCAATCGTGGTCCATGTCTTAAACACTAAGTCCGTGACATCATGCCTTAAGCCAATTTGTGTTCGTGTGACACTACCACCCAAGTCATACTCTATATGACGGGTTTTGGAATCGTGGGACCAAGTAATTTTGACAATCGCAGAAAACATGGGATTGTGCTTAGAATGACTTTGATAGCGTAGAATAACTTAGCCTAACTTAAATCGTGCAACAACTTGACGAGCAAAGGCTACATCAAGCCTCGCATTGCGGGAACGTGTCATGCACGCTTTCGACTTTGAACAACCAATTTATATGGGTGCCTAGATTTATGCCACAAGCCATGCAATACAACTTAACCCGTGGGGCGAGCAAAGGCTATGCCAAGCCTTGGATGATGGGACCATGCATGCTTTATCAAGAATTTATGCGGCAACGCCTATAACTTAGTCTAATTCATAGCTTTGTGACGAAGACTAACTTTTCCTTCTCCCAAGCCCCGGGACGAAGGACCGAGTGTCATTTTGAAAGCCATCGTGCAACATTTCTAAGCCGACCGTGGGACCTTTTTCCATGTTCTAACTCAATCGACCCGACTTGACATTATTTCCTTAGCTATGTGGATTCGTCTCTTTTATTATCAAGCCTACTTGTGCATTTGAAAACTTTTGTTTCATTAGTAGGAAGGCCAAGCTGAGACAAGTTCACCGAAGCCACCCACCTGAGCGAGGAGTCACCTTGACCGAGCAGGACTTCGAGTAAGCCTTTGCATGGCTAAGTCTGAACGCCATCGGCATTTTGATTTCTCTCGATTGACTGAACGGGACGGGACACTACATCACCACTCAGAAAAGTTTCGTCCTTGAAACTAACTGAGTACTTACTCATCGACTCATCACTTTATCCAATATTCAATAACTTTCGCACACACTACTCCTATGTGTTTCTTCAATCCGAGCAACGATCGTACTACCCTCAATCTTTTCTTGACACCCTCGATACCCTTTTATTCCTTTAGTCTCACTTTGAATCCAACGTATCACTTAGTTAGATTGTGCACATATTTCAGGCGTCCCCAAAATACATACATTTCAACCAAGCCTCGCGATAGAGAATCTGCTATTTCCACTCAAGTCGGATCGTACACATATTCGAGCATCCCTGATACACATATTCGAGGCTTGTGAGTGGTATTATCATACTCTTGAATCATTCCATTCATCAACACCAACATCCAAACTAATCAATCCTCAAGATCATTCGTACCGATGCTAACTCTCGCAACATGGACGCCTCGCCTAACCGTTAGGCCATCTCTCCTGGCTAAAGTCAATTGTCAGTATTGGAATCATAGTTTTCAAACCAAAACATCAACACTGACCCCATCCTAAGGTCAAACCAAAGTTGATAGTACGGGGTTTTCTATCCATGCTCGTATCACTCTGATTTCTAAACTTCGAGCATAGATTTCTCGTACTTGCATTGTTCAGTCCAGGGGTCCGAGTCATTTAGCAAAGCCATCCTACTTTGAGTTCTACTCAACCAAGTCTCTTTCATATCGCTATCGCGCGTCCAAATTTATAATTCGCATAGTCTATCTCTTTGGATATGTTCGATATAGTCTACATATCCATTCTTTCCAAGTCAAACACACTAGACACGATTTGTCGCTAAACCATAATTCTTATTCCATATTTCTTAATTCATTTTATCACAATTCACGTAATCGGTCACAAGGTCGTCTGACCTTAACAATATGTCACACCCCAATTTCACGCGAGTCTGATTATCCAAGGTGGGCATGAAATCACCATACAACGCTCCCGCGAGATAATCATCCTCATCGGAGCGTAACTCTTGTTTTTGAGTCTATACTAATTCGTTCTCAGTTCGCAGATTGGATATACTCAATCCTTAACTTTATTTAATCGTTAATCACAAGTCCAATCAATCCTCAAATTCACATTCGCATCAAACCACAAGTCGAAGCAATCCAAATTATCGTATCCAGATTTTTCGAATTCAATCATTCCTGCTACATGAATCACCATGTCAGCGCTCATGCGGAACGATCACCCCAAATCCGACGTGACGCATGTACGAGGCTGGAGTTGCGCTCGTGCAAGACAAGATCGTCGACGTTGTGGCTATCAACGTAACCATCAAGACGCGATCATTTTCATCCAACATTCGTTTCAATCAAAATCCTAAGTATATCATCCATCAAAACGATAACACTTTGCATGATCGCTATTCCCCGAATTAGAGTGCACTCGAGTTATCGCATATCGATCTTTGATATGCCTCAATACCTTCGATGATATGCATAACTTGACGATCATCCTTTGCAAAGAATTTTGAATCATGGAACTGATGCTATTATTCAAACTGGATACATGACATTTCCTCGATATTCAAGATCGAACTTGATCATTATCCCTCGAACTAGCTACATGTTCAATTCGTCCAAAACCAATTTCACGTACATTCATCCGTCTATCTTAAGTCATCGAGCAACAAATTTCCTCAATTTGCCTCATTCATTGCCAACTCAAACCATCGAGCAACATCTATCCCAAATCCTTAGAGTCATTCTCCAATATTCAAATTATTTTCAAGCACGCTGTCATCCGATCGTGCTAACTTTTCGTATACGATTTATATCAATTTTCTCGATCGAGTCATATGTTCGTTACACCTTACTTTTCCACGATCGAGTCATTCATTGCCAAGGAACTCCATACCTCGACGCATCCAAGTGAGCTTCATGCCAACCAGCTTCTACATGTGCCTGCACATGAAAATTGTGTGGGTGTCAGTACTCAACTGTACTGGGGGAGTGAGTTCTTCGCCCATCCATACAAAATCGACACGTTCATTTACTTTGTGCAACATAACCCTTTTTTATTTTCTTTCTACTCTTGCCTTAGGATCAGTTTTTGGACATAGACTTTCGACCTATTTTGTGTCTCTAGACCATCTCCGTACCTTGCACTAGCAACATACTTATACCTTGCCTCTAAACCCTTCTCGTGTCAACAACGTCAACTTATCAAGTCGTATTTGCCTTTCGGCCCATACTCAGAGACGCAACTACACGATAGTACCCAATTTCCATGTGACTGTGCTTTAGTCCATAGCTAACATCGTATCATGAGACCTTATTTGTGTCCATATTGAGGTTGTGCCTCGCAACTCAGTGTGACTTAACCATATCACCGCCTCGCGGCCCTTTTTCTATTTTATCAACAACTGACTCAATCGAGACTTGTGAAACAAGTGTCACTTGACCAATTTTGCCTTACGGCGATTCCTAACTTAAACTCGAAGCTACTCCAATCCAACTTTTGCAATTCTATGCCAACAACTTAAGAGTTGATGCCACATCTCGTGCCGAAGCACGGTGTCTACGTTGCAGCCAAATCTTAGGTCCAGACATTGTGTTCTAATTGTACACACATTCAACTCAACTCATTGATACCGTGCATACAACACTTGACTCCATCCAAAGGCATGCATGCGGATTGACGCTAATATGTCGACATCTATATGAAAGGTTACTAGCATCACAAGACATCCTGGACTTATAGTTTTGTTATTCGGCGTCCCTTTCAGCGCAAGTAGCAAGCCCAGCTGAAAGTCCCGAATAACCTGAGCATTACTCCTTGCGCGGCTATACCCCTATTTTTCCCTAGGCTGATACGGTCCCATGGCACCCAGGGATGCCGCTCGTGGAAACTTATCACGACCCGCACCCTTATGAGGGGCACGAGCACGTGGGTACGTCCAGCCTACGCCGCAGTATCGGCGGTAGAACATTGTATATAACGTCTGTAAATACTATGACTAACAGTATAAAGATACCTGTACAGTATATACACTCCGAGTGGAGGTGACATAACAATACAGTCTCAATCACAGAATAAAACTAAGGTAGATAGCACAGAAGGATAATATATGATAGATGAAAAGGAATAAGTCCAGAGTCCAACACAAGTCCAGATATATACAACATCACAGGGTCTCAAAATATAACATAGAAAGCTACAGTCTGATAATACTAGCTGGATCGCAGTCCAGTCAAACCTAGCTAATCTACACTACTCTGGAAGTACAAAGTCTAGTGGCTCTACTATAAGGCCACGGTCCTGGACTACTCCATCTAGCTTGAGCCCATAATAGGTCGAGCAGTCCGACTCAGAATCATCTGTAATATATCATAACGGTATCCTGTCAGAAAAATGAGCAAGTACTGTAACGCCCCAGTCCCAAAATACTTGGGACTAGATACGTATCATGCCAGCTGTATACATACGAAGTTACTCCAATATACGAAGACTCGTATGTATACATAAGCTGTATAATGTAGTATTCCAAGACAAACTAAATCTCATCCACAATAAAAAGAATAATAATAGAAAAATTCAACTTGAACATTTATGATACAATCGTTGGGCGGAGACAAAGTCCACTACCAACTATCTCAATGATATAAATGTACAAGAAAGCGATCGACAAAATGATAAAACGAACCAAGCACAATTGTCTTCGAAGGAATGGAGAAGACCACGGCCTTGGCTAGAACACCTGCAGAAAACATGAACACACACCTGGAGAAAAACCGGGTCCTTAGAGGGACGTAACAAGACACATAATATCATGCCATAAACTGAATAGTAAGAGCTCAATAGAAAATATACATGCGTAAAGGTTCCTAACCATTCTATGTGGATTGTAAATTAGAGGACAACGTTCTACGCAGGGGCTGTCACAAGCAAGTAATAAAGAGTGGCCAACAAGTAGCGCTCATCCGAGACACTATCGGCCGGGTAACACGTAGCGCTCATCCGAGACACTATCTCCCAAATGTGTAAAATAAAAGTAGCCCCTACGCTAGTAGCTGTCCCCTCCCCCCAATGATACTATACGTGTGTCGTAACCATGACACACAAACACGTGTCGTTTCTACCACACTGTTTTAATATAGATAACTGTCAAGTCTTCTAATCACGCATCTATTGACAGTTATTCCTATACATGCGCACGGGGGATCGACCCACACGCAAGTGACCTCTATATGATACTCACAACTCTCATACACAACTCGTGTACCATCGTGACAAGTCAATGAGACACACTAAATTTGACGGTAGTCCCTTAACTCTAAGCTAATTGTATAAAATATAGTAATTTGCATCTACATATAATTTAGAAAAAAAACAACTTGAAAATAAACACAACATGCATGATATTGAGCAGAAAATTTAAACAAAAAAGGCAAGGTGTCTTGCCTGGTGTGGTACGATGATCGAAATGTCATATTCTGTCCAATAGCCGAGGTCCATGCGAACATGGCCTAAATTTGTGGAAAATAGGAACGCGTGAGTAGTCGTGGTCAATGGTGATAACCATGGAGAAATTTTGGAGAAAGAATATAGAATTTTTAGAAATTAATTTTTTTATAATAATTTAACGTAAATACTTGAAAATATTTTTATACACAACTGAAAAATACATTCTTATTAGTCAAATATTTTAAAGTAGTACTTTGCAAATCTAGAAATTTATTCTTAAGGTAAAACTAAATTGTAAGATGAAATTTTGTAGTTCAAAATCCTTAAACAAAATAGTAGGCAGTAGTATATATATATATTTTTCTCCATAAATATTTTTTTAATATTAATCAAATTATTTCATATAATTAAAATTTTGAAAATAATTTTGTCACTAATAATAGCAATGGCAAAATACCATACCCATATATACTTTTAACATAAAGTAAAATATTAATAATACTACTAAAATTAATAATAGTAGTAATAATAATAATAATAATAATAATAATACAATAACATAACTTACAAATTTTACTGCTCCCTCCAATGTTATAGAGTAAGAGAGAGAGGACAGTATAGAGGGAGTGGGAGAGCGAGAGAGAGAGTAGAGAGAGGAGGAAGCAGAGGGGAAGGGTTTACCTACTGATGTCGGCGCGCGGGTGGCCGGCGGGCAGATCCGCGGCGGAGAGCGGCGCAGTGGAGGCGCATTGGAGCGGGGGACACGGCGGACACTCCGGATCGGGGCCTGGCGCGAAGGCGCGGAGTCGGGCGCCTGGCGCGGAGTCGGGCGCCTGGCGCGGATGCGCGGAGGAGTTGGAGGAGGGCGCTGGGTGGAGCATTAGATCCGGCGCTGGGGGCATCGACAGGGGACGGCGGTCGTCGCCGCTCCTCGGAGGGAACAAGGCGGCCGGAGGGTTTTACTGAAGAGGGCTGCGCTGGAGGCGGCGCTCGGCTGCTGGGCGGGCGGCCATCGACGATCGGAGGAAGAGGGATGAGGGTTTACAGAGGCGCGGTTCTCAGGCGCCGGCGGCGAGCCTGGGGGGTGGCGGCGGCGCTCCGGTCGCGGGCTGGCGGGAAGAGCGCGGTGGCGCGCCGACCGGGCTCAGGTGCTGCGAATGGCGGTGGATTTGGCTGCTGCGGTGAGACGGGGAGGACGAGACCCTGGGGCGGCGGCTGGGCGTCGAAAGTCGGAGGGCGGCACGCGGTCCGCGGGGAGGGCTGTTCCCGCGCGCAGCGCTTGGAAGGCTCTGGGACGCCATGGCGACGGAAGCGCGCGAAGACTCGACGGAGAGTGAGCGGATCCGCGGCGGACATGCTCAGGAGACGCTGCCGAGTGTCGGCGACTGCCGCAGAGGAGAGAGGGCGCCGGATCTGAGGGCGCGGCACGGCGAGAACAGGTGATGGTTTTTTCTGGATTTATTAATTTCTTCTACGATGGTGATGGTGGTGGTAGCTACGCCGGTTGTGGCGGTGGCTACGGTTTGAGTGCTGCGGAGGTGCCGGGCAATGGTGGCGGATTTGGCAGTGGTGGTGACGGGTTGTGGGCGTAGTACGGGTTTTCGGGGTCGGGGCGAACAGGGCTTGGTCGGACCGGAGATGGCGGAGATGGGGGGTTGGAAGTGGCGGTGGTGGAGATGATTTTTGGGAGTTTTCGGAGAGGATATGAGAAATTGCAGGTGGCCACCGGCCTAACTTGGCCGGAGACGGCAAGGACGGTGGTGGTGTTGGTGGCGTGGTGATGGTGTTCTACGGTGATCGACGGGGAGTGGTGGAGCAGTAGGGTTAGGATTTTGTTTGGTATTGTCGGTTGGGTTGATATCGTATCGGGTTGTGTCCGACACGACGGAAAGGATGCTCGGAATTATCGGGCACGAGATAGGAAACGATTGTATATGTAACGGACATATATAGTGGATGGACAAGGAACGCAGACACAATGCACATCTGTGAATGGTAGAATTGTGGAGGAGTACCTGCCTATTTATAGGATGTAGAAATTCCCAGTTGGATAGGGATTGGGATTTGATTAAATCCCCAATAGATAATATAAATTTAATTCAAATAAATTAAATCTAAATTTAAATTAAATTCAAATTTAATTCTAGATCATCTACTCAAATATAATTATAAATTATACCATTAAACTTTTTTAAATTAAATCCATAAAATCAAATCGAGAATTTAAAATGGCCACAAAATTTCAAATATATTTTCCAAAAATACCATTAATAATAATTTCAAAAATAATAAATATATATTTTAAATATCTTTTTGAATAATAAAGTATTAATAACAATAAATTCGAAAATGGAATAATTTATATGTCTCGTATAAAATGATCATTTGCATCAAACCTCATTTTTAAATTACTATTTATATAACTTCCATGATGTAAAATAAAGTTTTGAAAATTCCAAATGCGACACATTTTGCAACTTTAAGTAATCGAAAATAAATATTTATTATTTATTATTTGGAAATTCAAACTTCTAAAATAAAATATTTTTACAAAATATGTACCTCGTACATATTCGCACTCGACGAGGCATATGAAAATATTGAGTTCATACGCAACGTATAATACGACTATGCGACGTACAAACATCAAGTAAAATTTTTGAAATACTCAATTTATATAAAAAAAAATTTAAGTAGAAATTTAGGGGGTTTACATCCTACCCAACTTACAAGAATTTCGTCCTCGAAATTAAGAATAAGTAAGGGGTGAGAAGGTACGAGGGCAAGGTAACCTAAATCATTGGGCGAGAAAATTGTGATTCCGATAACGACAAATAATTCACGATTTTGGAATTGAATGAGGGTTGCTAGTCAAGGTAAAAATCATGATAGTACAATGGAAGTAGCTTAAGTGGATATTTTGGGGACTTGGGGAATAGGGCACTTCGAAGAAGATTGTATGGTAAGTGTCTAGGTTGAGGGCACGAATGAAAGAATAATAAGAATCATTCAAGTGATTAGGGGTCATGATAGAAGATATAAGGTTGTCTAGGTCTAGAGTTGAATCATCTTCAAATTTCAAAAAGGTCATAAAAGTTGATTCTAGGGTCGAGGAAAAAGGCAAGTAGCTCAAGGCGGGGATAGTCATATTGGTTGGTCAGTGGTTAACTATTCCCAAGTATATACAATTATCATGGTCATAGGAGAATGGTTTGGTCTATCTATCAATCACAAGCTTTGTCTAGAATAGTTAAAAGACGAAAGCCAACAAGAGTCCAAAGGAGATGTTTTCGAATGCTAATATGTGATTCAAAGGCGGTTGTATAATTCCAAGAGAATTGTCAAGGTAATCGTGGAGGAGACTCTAGGGGCATGTTTAACTATGTCCCCATCCACGTAGTATGATATATGAAAAGCGAACCAAGTGCACTATGGTTGATCATACCATAATACGTCGGTTCTGATTTAGACAATGTATTAGTGGGCGCCCACATTAAACATATGTCATGATCAAGCTTGATAAAGAATAAGCTTGTAAAACTAAGCTATTTTAGCATCATAGGTAGATAAATAATAAGTAAAGGGTAATGGTGGAAGAAATTAATTAGTCCAAGGTCTTATAAAATCTAAGTTCCGTCCAAAATTTGGGCATATGCAGTCGGCTTGGTTGACTAGACAAGTTAGGGTCCTCTAAGTGTTATGGTCCAATGAACTTATCAATATGGTTCACTAGGAAAAAGGGTTTGTTAGGTAGTGAGATATTCTACCCAACTTACAAGAATTAAACTACTGGTGTGACAGGTCCAGCAATCAAGATAAAATGCAAGGTTAAGCATGTAAGGAATTAAGTAGAACAAAATGAATATATCGGGTTGAAAGAATTGAGTCGAGATCCATGGTCAATAAATATATCAATATCATGGTAAAGGTTACAGTTAGTCTTTATGACCCGAAAGTTGTACCATAAAAATAGAGAACAAGGGGACGTGTTTTAGTGGCACGTGATATACTTACATGAAGGTGAGCTCGCCTAGGTCTTACATATGAAAGTTGTGGGAAGGAAAAGTCTAGTGTTGTGCTCCAAATATCCAAGTCACGATAAAGGACACAAAAGAATTTAAATAGAAAGTGGGAGTTCATGAGATAATAATTAACGCACAAAATAATTGACAAGTTAAAAGCATAAAATAAAGATAATTCAGATTCGAGTAAATCAAGGTAAAATAAGTTAGAAATACAGTTTCTAAAGATATGATAGCCACTTAGATGGAGTATGAGAAAGTCACGATAAAATCTAGGTTTAAGGAAATGTCGAGTGAATCAAGATTGAGATATCTTCACATAGTTTGGCAGATGAATTAACTACACTCGAGTACAACTACCATGGCAATTAATGAGGAATACTTGTATTCCATTAGGGTGACTTGCTTGCTTCTTGGTTCTCTACCAATATATGATCTAATTTCAAATTTCAAGTTCCTCAACAGTTTCGAAATACTATCTCAAGATACTCCATCAAATATCTAACCATAACTTAAAGTTAACCTTTCTTTAAATAAATTCCAAGTAACCTTCATCATATCCAATGCGGCACAACTAAACTTCCATGATAAGCTATCACTTTTAAAAAATTTCAATTCTCAAATGTACCTCGAGATAAACTCTTAGCCCGTTTCATCAATCGTAATCATGTAACTCAATTTAAATCCTTTTTAAATATCCATAATCAAGGCTTTAAACTTGAAATCTAATTAACTTTTTTTTAAAATCATAGATCATATGACACAATTTAAAATTTGAATTTTTTTCCAAAGTCGCTTTCGTATCCTCCAAATATTTAAACAAAATTTTTCCATCGTTAAATAAACTAATAAATCGTACGACTCAATTTTTTTAACCTCAAGCTCCCTCAAACTAAACTTTTGTCCTCTCTAGTTGTCTAAAAATCATAATTAAAACTTCTTAAATAATCTCGAGATAAACCTTATAATATTACAATTCAAACTTTTAAAGTTAACCGTAGATCATGCGTCACGATATAAAACTTAAGTTATTTCTCAATCGATTTCATGTCCCTAATAAATCATAACTATTTCACTATTTCAAAAATTTCGTAAATCAAAAATTTGTTTTCTCGATCTAGCTATCCTCTTGTGTATACTCCATTGTAATAATAAAATTCTAACTATCTTTTGAAGATGGTAATATGCTACTACCCAACTTGAAATTAACTAATCCTTAAGATCATATTTCTAGGAAAAATAAATGCCTTTATATCTCAAATAAAATCTTAATGCATATTAATTGTCAATGTAATCTTCCTAGCCATGTGATTGACCTATGAGCATATAATAGTGTAGTCATCTTCCTAACTGTCACTAAGCACGAAAGATAAGGATTTACGGTAGAAAGAGTTCAAGCAGGATGCAATTCAAGGATGGTAACGGGAGTTCGGAATTTGATGTCAAGAAAGGATGTCAAGTAAGTGGATGAGATTCTAGACTCTAATCCTATATTGCAGGCCCGTTCGGTACAGTCATGTAACCGAAACGGCAAACTTGACCTGCATGGGCCACCACAAAAACATGTAACGCCCCAGTCCCAAAATACTTGGGACTAGATACGTATCATGCCAGCTGTATACATACGAAGTCTACTCCAATATACGAAGACTCGTATGTATACATAAGCTGTATAATGTAGTATTCCAAGACAAACTAAATCTCATCCACAATGAAAAGAATAATAATAGAAAAATTTAACTTGAACATTTATGATACAATCGTTGGGCGGAGACAAAGTCCACTACCAACTATCTCAATGATATAAATGTACAAGAAAGCGATCGACAAAATAATAAAACGAACCAATCACAATTGTCTTCGAAGGAATGGAGAAGACCACGGCCTTGGCTAGAACACCTGCAGAAAACATGAACACACACCTGGAGAAAAACCAGGTCCTCATAGGGACGTAACAAGACACATAATATCATGCCATAAACTGAATAGTAAGAGCTCAATAGAAAATATACATGCGTAAAGGTTCCTAACCATTCTATGTGGATTGTAAATTAGAGGACAACGTTCTACGCAGGGGCTGTCACAAGCAAGTAATAAAGAGTGGCCAACAAGTAGCGCTCATCCGAGACACTATCGGCCGGGTAACACGTAGCGCTCATCCGAGACACTATCTTCCAAATGTGTAAAATAAAAGTAGCCCCTATGCTAGTAGCTGTCTCCTCCCCCCAATGATACTATACGTGCGTCGTAACCATGACACACAAACACGTGTCGTTTCCACCATACTGTTTTAATATAGATAACTGTCAAGTCTTCTAATCACGCATCTATTGACAGTTATTCCTACGCATGCGCACGGGGGATCGACCCACACGCAAGTGACCTCTATATGATACTCACAACTCTCACACACAACTCGTGTACCATCGTGACAAGTCAATGAGATACACTAAATTTGACGGTAGTCCCTTAACTCTAAGCCAATTGTATAAAATATAGTAATTTGTATCTACATATAATTTAGAAAAAAACAACTTGAAAATAAACACAACATGCATGATATTGAGCAGAAAATTTAAACAGTAAAGGCAAGGTGTCTTGTCTGGTGTGGTACGATGATCGAGATGTCATGTTCTGTCCAATAGCCGAGGTCCATGCGAACATGGCCTAAATTTATGGAAAATAGGAACGCGTGAGTAGTCGTGGTCAATGGTGATAACCATGGAGAAATTTTGGAGAAAGAATATAGAATTTTTAGAAATTAATTTTTTTATAATAATTTAACGTAAATACTTGAAAATATTTTTATACACAACTGAAAAATACATTCTTATTAGTCAAATATTTTTAAGTAGTACTTTGCAAATCTAGAAAATTATTCTTAAGGTAAAACTAAATTGTAAGATGAAATTTTGTAGTTCAAAATCCTTAAACAAAATAGTAGGCAGTAGTATATATATATATTTTTCTCCATAAATATTTTTTTAATATTAATCAAATTATTTCATATAATTAAAATTTCAAAAATAATTTTGTCACTAATAATAGCAATGGCAAAATACCATACCTATATATACTTTTAACATAAAGTAAAATATTAATAATACTACTAAAATTAATAATAGTAATAATAATAATAATAATAATAATAATAATAATAATAATAATAATACAATAACATAACTTACAAATTTTACTGCTCCCCCCAATATTATAGAGCAAGAGAGAGAGGACAGAATAGAGGGAGTGGGAGAGCGAAAGAGAGAGTAGAGAGAGAGGAGGAAGCAGAGGGGAAGGGTTTACCTACTGATGTTGGCGCGCGGGTGGCCGGCGGGCAGATCCGCGGCGGAGAGCGGCGCAGTGGAGGCGCATTGGAGCGGGGGACACGGCGGACACTCCGGATCGGGGCCTGGCGCGGAGGCGCGGAGTCGGGCGCCTGGCGCGGATGCGCGGAGGAGTTGGAGGAGGGCGCTGGGTGGAGCATTAGATCCGGCGCTGGGGGCGTCGACGGGGGACGGTGGTCGCTGCCGCTCATCGGAGGGAACAAGGCGGCCGGAGGGTTTTACTGAAGAGGGCTGCGCCGGAGGCGGCGTTCGGCTGCTGGGCGGGCGGCCATCGACGATCGAAGGAAGAGGGATGAGGGTTTACAGAGGCGACGGTTCTCAGGCGCCGGCGGCGAGCCTGGGGGGTGGCGGCAGCGCTCCGATCGCGGGCTGGCGAAAAGAGCACGGTGGCGTGCCGGCCGGTCTCAGGTGCTGCGAATGGCGGTGGATTCGGCTGCTGCGGTGAGGCGGGGAGGACGAGACCCTAGGGCGGCGGCTGGGCGTCAGAAGCCGGAGGGCGGGTCACGGTCCACGGGGAGGGCTGTTCCCGCGCGTAGCGCTTGGAAGGCTCTGGGATACCGCAGCGACGGAGGTGTGCGGAGACTCGGCGGAGAGTGAGCGGATCCGCGACGGACATGCTCAGGAGACAATGCCGAGTGTCGGCGACTGCCGCAGAGGAGAGAGGGCGCCGGATCTGAGGGCGCGGCATGGCGAGAATAGGTGATGGTTTTTTCTGGATTTATTAATTTCTTCTACGATGGTGATGGTGGTGGTAGCTACGCCGGTTGTGGCGGTGGCTACGGTTTGAGTGCTGCGGAGGTGCCGGGCAATGGTGGCGGATTTGGCAGTGGTGGTGACGGGTTGTGGGCGTAGTACGGGTTTTCGGGGTCGGGGCGAACAGGCTTGGTCGGACCGGAGATGGCGGAGATGGGGGGTTGGAAGTGGCGGTGGTGGAGATGATTTTTGGGAGTTTTCGGAGAGGAGATGAGAAATTGCAGGTGGCCACCGGCCTAACTTGGCCGGAGACGGCAAGGACGGTGGTGGTGTTGGTGGCGTGGTGATGGTGTTCTACGGTGATCGACGGGGAGTGGTGGAGCAGTAGGGTTAGGATTTTGTTTGGTATTGTCGGTTGGGTTGATATCGTATCGGGTTGTGTCCGACACGACGGGAAGGATGCTCGAAATTGTCGGGCACGAGATAGGAAACGATTGTATATGTAACGGACATATATAGTGAATGGACAAGGAACACAGACACAATGCACATCTGTGAATGGTAGAATTGTGGAGGAGTAGCTGCCTATTTATAGGATGTAGAAATTCTCTGTTGGATAGGGATTGGGATTTGATTAAATCCCCAATAGATAATATAAATTTAATTCAAATAAATTAAATCTAAATTTAAATTAATTCAAATTTAATTCTTGATGATCTACTCAAATATAATTATAAATTATACCTTTAAACTTTTTTAAATTAAGTCCATAAAATCAAATCAAGAATTTAAAATGGCCACAAAATTTTAAATATATTTTCCAAAAATACCATTAATAATAATTTCAAAAATAATAAATATATTTTTAAATATCTTTTTGAATAATAAAGTATTAATAACAATAAATTCAAAAATGGAATAATTTATATGTCTCGTATAAAATGATCATTTGTATCAAACCTCATTTTTAAATTACTATTTATATAACTTCCATGATGTAAAATAAAGTTTTAAAAATTCCAAATACGACACATTTTGCAACTTTAAGTAATCGAAAATAAATATTTATTATTTATTATTTGGAAATTCAAACTTCTAAAATAAAATATTTTTACAAAATATGTACCTCGCACATATT
The DNA here is from genome assembly GCA_029216955.1 of Iris pallida. Taxonomy (NCBI): domain Eukaryota; kingdom Viridiplantae; phylum Streptophyta; class Magnoliopsida; order Asparagales; family Iridaceae; genus Iris; species Iris pallida. Next base: position 26,058 of record JANAVB010019380.1, read on the forward strand.
CGCACTCGACGAGGCATATGAAAATATTGAGTTCATACGCGACGTATAATACGACTATGCGACGTACAAACATCAAGTAAAATTTTTGAAATACTCAATTTATATAAAAAAAATTAAGTAGAAATTTAGGGGGTTTACAAGTACAAGCACTAACAGCAGTTCCATGTGAATTGACAAATTCTATAAGAGACAGTATAATGAACTACAAGACAAAGATATATGAAGACTTGGGAACCGTTCGAAAGCTGATTTACAACCCTTAAACCAAACAAGGACCGGGGTTGTAACTCTTCTCCCGAGCAGAACTTAGTCTCCAATCAAGGTACAATGTAAAGGCATGTAGAGCATGTGAGTAACTATATATCATAGCATGGTGAGAAAGTACTGAATGTAGAACAGATCAGGATATATGATAAGATAAGTAAATATAAAATATGCCTCGAATATTATAGCATAATGTGATCGGTATGGGTCAAGATCAGGCTTCCAGCCGATCGGCTACAAGTACGTGGACTCGGCCCGGCCGGGATTGCAAGCTATGGAGCAAGTAGTAGCACAGGTCAGGCTATACCCATCGTGAGGTGAGGGTATAGCTATGATACAAGTAGTAACTCAAGGTGGGCATTGATCACACTATCTATAAAATTCCCCATTTCCTGAATAGTATACGGATCCGGACATAGCACGTCATGACGCGGGATTCCCTAAGAGGGGAGCAAGTCCTCTTCAGGAATCAGCGTCAATACAAGTACAAGAATTAAGACCAAACAAGTACCAGTATCCTAAGAAATCTAGGAATGACATCTCATGACAGGAATCTGACAATACTAGTCCGTGAACTATCGTGACTGAGAATCAAGTAAGACACTACGACTGAATCAGATATAGCAGATATCAAGACAATAAAAACTATCAGTAAATGTACTCGCCTGCTGTCCTGAGCTGTAGGGTATATCAATGCTCAGAGTGGTAAATAGAGACCTAAAGATGAGATATTTCATGTTAATTTAGGTTTAACAAAGTTATGAATGATTTACAATGAATGATATGAAATCTAGGTCAAACTAGGTCTCACTGAGTCACACTAAGTCCTGTCAAGTCAATCTAGATCAAATCAAGTTATATCAAGTCAATCTAAGTCAGACTAAGTCAACTCTAGGTCATACCAGTCATCGCAAGTCAAAACAAGTCAAAGCAAGTCAAACGGGGTCAAGAGTTGGCCTACAGTTGACTTTTGGTCAACTGGTCAACCCTGGTCAACTCTGGTCAACTCTAGGTCAACCCTAGGTCAAACTAGTCAAATGTTGAACAGTTGACTTTTGGTCAACTGGTTAACTCTGGTTTGGATTTGGTCAAAATTAGACAAAGTGTTGACTCATCGTTGACTTTTGGGTAAAAAGTCAACTCTGGGTCAACCGAGCCAAAATCGGTCCAAATATGACA
>JANAVB010019380.1:30000-62882 GCA_029216955.1 Iris pallida
AACATGTAAGAATAAGTAATACGGCGTTCCAAACGCTCAGTCAAAATGTTCTTGAGATCTGGCTTTACAAAACATAGCCAGATGATATAACAAGGTATACACAATAGTTATCAGCTGCAGTCTGACTTAGTCACAATTATGTAAAAGTAAGTGCAAGACAGTCCGACTAACATGTCGGTGCCAAGCGGCAAAAGTAAAGTAAGTAGCAAAACAAGCAGGGAAGCAAGGAACCCACTCGTGTCCTCCTGCGATCATCCTTCTAGTATTGACCATCTTGGGGGTGGAAGTAAGTTGAGTCCTCGGGAGCTGGCTCTAAATCTGGCCATGCAAAACTAGAGAGGTTAGACCTCAAATAGCAAGTACCACAAAGGAAGCATGACATGAAAAATTTGAACCAGTAATAAGAGTTAAGAATATGATAAATAATTCTCTGCTTGCTACTGGGATTCACAAACATCACGACACTTCAAGCCAAATTCCTAACCAAACAAGGACAGAAGTTGACCCGTCCTGTCCTGAAATTATGATCATCTCAGTAGTTAACAGAGTAGGTACAATACACAAACAAATCAATTTAAACGGCAATACAACTGCTACGGCTTGCTAACTGTAAGTTCCAAGTTGCCCTAAAAATATGCAATAAGGGATTCCTCAGTTCTTATAATGTACGAGCAAGGCTAGTCTATCCAATAATCAAGTGTGCCAATCATGAATTAGATGTGTCCCAGTGGGACGTCTGTCATCAATATGCAAAAAAATATAAACAGATACTACTCCCTGCCCGTGTGGCAGATTTGTAGTATCCGTGGGAACCTGCCAGCATGTTGGGGCACTAATTATCCCAAGATGGATGCCATATAAGAACTCAGGAATCCATTCTCTCCATACAATAGTTATTTTATTTAACTTAATAGTCCCTACGTTAATTGAAATCTCATGCCGTGGATCATGGTCATTCTGAATGAGTACTTTCATACAGAGTACGATATGCATAACTCTACAACGATGCCCGTGCGGTTAGGTTGTAGGTCTTACATAGTGTAATGCAACAATCAAACCTAGCTACGGGATAATCATGCCTTGACTGTAAGGTACACATACTGTTTTTGTAGAAAGAAGTTGAAGTCAGCACGTGTCCATATGCCAATGTTCGGAATCGGCTAGTCGATCGTAATAGTTCATGGTTCATACATGAACGTGTCTCATTCAATTCAATAAGACGACTAGCCAGTCTTTTAGTTCCGACTAGGAATGCATGATCAATCATTTAGTCAAGGTAACAATCAATGTTAATTCGTGACAAGGTATGAAAGTCAAACTAGTATTTAGTATGGTCGAGTCTATAACTCTCAGGATTGAGTACCAATGATACGGATGCCCACAAGCCAATCAAGACACAGGACACACTCCACACAATAATATGTATTAAAACACTAACATGCATCAAGTGGCACAATCTAGCGAAATGTGCAAGATAAGACGAAATGCTCGAATTCGACGAATCGTGCGGGATAAGATAGATGACGCAAATTTAGCGAAACGTGCGAACTGAAACGACTGTTATGCGCACGCAGGTGGAGAATGCACTGATTCACTGTGGGCGCATAGTAGTCCCTTTGGGCGCATATCAGTTCATTTGGGAGCATAACAGTTCATTTAGGAGCATAACAATTCCTTTGGGAGCATAGCATTTCCTTTGGGAGCATAGAAATTCCTTTGGAAGTATAGCAATTTCTTTGGGCGCATAGTGCCTTTGGGCGCCTAGTGCCTTTGGGCGCATAACATGTCTTTGGATGCATAGTGCCTTTGGGCGCATAGCATACCTTTGGACGCATAGTGCCTTTGGGTGCATAACATGCCTTTGGGCGCATAACAAGCCTTCGGGCGCATATTTCCTTTGGGCGCATAGCATGCCTTTGGGCGCATAACATGCCTTTGGGCGCATAGTGCCTTTGCACCAGCAAGCTTCGGCCATTGAGTTTCAAAAACTTCCAATGGCCATAACTTGCGCTATCGAACTCGAAATTGGACGAAATAAAGGTCAAAACTGACTATAATTGAATTCTCTACAACATGGAACAACTTGTTTTTGAAAACAACAAAGTTTGATAGATTAAAGCCATAGAAACCCATAAAATCCGAAACTTAAAATCTAGATCTACACACAACCATCCATGGAAATCAAAAACTTTAAGACCTAAACTTGTAGAGAAAGAGGAGAGGAACAACATGGACTAAAAACAAATGGGGATGCATGAAATCCCTCATGGTGTACAAGATGTACTTGCCTCTCCAAATTGGGTTAAGGTTTTGGTGGAGGAAATGAAATAAGAGTTTGTGAGGAGAGAGAAAGAAAATGTGTATAAATATCAAGTCAACTTTGATCTCCACCACCCATTCCTTCTCTATACAATCTAGGCCATCCACCCATTATCATGATGAACCAAGCCAAACCAAGTTGGTTCAACATGAACCGAAATAAACCAAGAGCTAAGCAAAAGCAGAAATAAAATACAGAAAAAAAATTTAGCATGTAATTAAAGAAATTAAATACAAAACAAATGCGTGATAAATACTTAATAAATATAGTCAAGTAGTATACGTATTAAAAATACGTATACTATAAACGGGGAGTGACATCTCTACCCTCCTTAAAAAAATTCCGTCATCAGAATTTCAAATCCAAGCAGGCTAGAAATATCAGGGCTAGACTAATCCAACTACAAGCAATTCTAGCAAGCAAGCAATCATCTTACAATATTAATAGCAAGTAATAAATCTATATTTATCAATCTACGACATCAAGCAATTTTTACCCATAGGGTAATAAGCATGGGAAATCAAGACAATCAAGGTACACGGAAAGAAATATACCTTGTGAGTCAAATAGGTGCGGATACCATGATTGGATATCATCCTTACGTTCCCATGTTGACTCTCCTAAGGAGTGATGACCCCAAGCAACACGGACAAGGCTAATTGTTTGATTCTTGAGTATCTTCTCCCTTTGGTCCAAAATGGACATAGGCTGTTCCTCGTAAGACGTGTTGGTACCAACAACCAGCTCCGAATAATCGAGGATATGGTTTGGTTCCGATACATACCTGCGCAACTGAGATACATGAAACACATCATGCACCTCTCATAACAAAGGTGGAAGGGACAAATGATAAGCAACATCGCCTACCCTATCGAGGATAACAAATGGGCCCACGTATCGTAGACTCAACTTCCCGCAAATACCAAATCTAATGATCCGAGTAGGCGAGATCCACAAGAACACGTGGTCCCCAACAGAAAATTCTAACGGCCTACGATGCTGATCTGACCAATAACGATGCCAATCTTGCGCAACTCGAAGTCGCTCTCTAATCCCCTTAACCACTTCAACCGTCTAAACAATAATGTCTGGGCCTAACATCTTCCTCTCTTCGATATCATTCCATGCCAGTGGCGACCTGTACTTCTTACCGTGTAGTACTTCGAATGGCACCATCTGGATACTGACTTGATAACTGTTGTTGTACGAGAATTCGACTAAGTAAAGGTGACTCTCCCATGATCCTCCAAAATCTAGGGTACAAGCTCGTAACATATCTTCTAAAGTCTGAATTGTTCTTTCTGATTGCCCGTCCGTCTGTGGGTGGTAAGTCGTACTAAATCTTAACTTGGTACCCAGGCTCTGATGTAAACTCTTCCAGAAATATGATATAAAATGAGTATCTCTATCTGACACAATACTGACAGGGATCACATGCTGCCTGACTATCTGCTACATATACAATTCTGCCAACTTTTTTGTAGATTGCCCTACTCTAAAAGAAAAAATATATACCACCTTCATAAGCCGATCCACTATCACCCAAATAGCATCCTTACCACTTAGTGATCTCGGTAAAACGGTCTCAAAGTCCATTGTGATATGCTCCCACTTCCATTCCGGGATAGGAAGCGGTTGTAATAATCCAGCTGGCCTTTGTTATTCTGCCTTCACTTGCTGACATATTAAGCAATGGAAAACGAATCTAGCTATCTCCCTCTTCATTATGTTCCACAAGAAGTGCTGCTTGATATCTTTGTACATTTTGGTCCCTCCGGGGTGTATAGAATACTGAGAACTGTGGGCTTCTGTCGTAACCTCATGTCTGATATCTCCACTTGGCACACATAGACGTGATCCAAATCTAAGTGTTCCATCCTCGTGAATTTTCATCTCCTTCCTGAGTCCTGACTCACATTCTGTCCTAAGCTTCTGAATCCTTGGGTCATGTGCCTGAGCTGCCTTGATCCTGTCTACCAAGTCGGATTGAACTCGTAGACTTGCCAGAATTCCTACATCAGTAAGAAGTATAACCTCGATGCCCATCTCTTGAAGATCTTCTAAAATATGTTTTTTGTGATGTCAACATAAATGTGCCGTCTCTCCTGCTAATAGCGTCTGCTACCACATTTGTCTTGCCTGGATGATACTGAAGCTCTACGTCGTAACCCTTGATCAACTCTAACCATCTTCTCTGTCTCACATTCAGTTCCTTCTGAGTAAAGATGTACTCCAGACTTTTATGATCTGTGTACATGTCCACTCGATCACCGTACAAGTAATGCCTCCATAGATTCAAAGCAAATACTACTGCTGCCAACTCTAAGTCATGAGTCGGATAATTCTTCTTGTGGTCTCGAAGTTGCCTAGATGCATACGCTATCACCTTCCCATGTTGTATTCATACCCAAGTCCCTTTCCTGACGCGTCATAATATACAGTAAAACCTCCGGGTCCAACTGGTAATGTAAGAATAGGTGTCGAGATCAACTTCTGCTTTAAATTCTCAAATATGCCTGGCACTCTGCCGACCAGACAAATGGTACATCCTTTCGTGTCAAGCGGGTCATGGGTGCTGAGAGTCTTACAAAGTCTGATACGAACCTTCTGTAATATCCTGCCAATTCCAAGAAACTTCGTACATCTGCTACGGTCATAGGCATTGGCCAACTTTCTACTGCTTCTACTTTCTTGGGATCCACTGCTACTCCAGCCTCTGATATGATGTGCCCCAAGAATGAAATACGATCCATCCAAAACTCACACTTGCTGAGCTTGGCGTACAACTGGTTCTCTCTCAAAACCTGTAACACTTTCTTGAGGTGATTTTCATGCTCTTCTTCACTAACTGAGTATACGAGAATGTCGTCGAGGAACATAACGACAAATTGATCTAAGTATGGCATAAAGATGCGGTTCATCAAATCCATAAATATTGCTGGAGCATTGGTCAAACCAAACGACATAACCAAGAATTCGTAATGCCCGTACTTTGACCTGAATGTCGTCTTGGGAATATCCTCTTCTCGAACTTTAACTTGATGATATCCTGACCGAAGATCTATCTTGGAGAAAACTCTTGCTCTGCTCAATTGATCAAACAAGTCATCGATCCTTGGTAGTGGGTACTTGTTCTTTACTGTTGCCGCGTTGAGCTTTCTGTAGTCAATGCACAATCTTATAACCCATCCTTCTTCCTACAAGTACCACTGGTGCTGCCCATGGTGATTCGATGTCTCGAATGAACTTCTTCGTCTTCAGTTCCTCTATGTGCTGATACACCTTGGCCTTCTCTGAATCCGACATTCTGTAAACTCGATCCGATATCGTTTAGTTCTAAGTGCCAATTCTATACTGAACTCAATATCTCTAACAGGTGGTAGACCTGGAAGTTCTTCGAAAAATATGTCAAAAAACTCTTCAACTACCTTTGGGACTTGAACTTCTTCCATTACCGTTACTACTCTTTTTATGTTGGTCTGTCTCCGACCTGACTAAGGTAAACCGCTTCATGCCCAGAATATTAAAAATATACTCCCTCTACGACAATCTATTGTCGTATGACTATCTTTCAGCCAGTCCATGCCCAAGATAACGTCAAATTACCAACAGGAAATTCCATCAACTTGGCGGGTAAGGAACGTCCGTACACTACAACTCGACACGCTAGAATAACTTTACTAAATCCTACGAGCCTATTACCAGTGAGTATATTCAGCCTCTCTGGCAATGCCTCAAATGTTATTCCTAGTCGTATCGTAAATCGTGCATATATAAATGAGTGTGATGCTCCCGAATCAAACAATGCTACTACGAGATATGAGGCGACGAGAATGTTACCTGCCACAACATCTTCCGATGCCAATGCCTCTTTCAAGGATAGATTGAATGCCTGCCCTCGGCCTCCTTGTTGGTTTCCATGCTGCGGCCTAGCCTGGTGTTGCTGCTGGCCCCTGCTTTGGTGATGCTGGGGTGGTCTTTGTTGTTATTGCTACATCGGTGGTCCCTGCTGCCGAAACATCTGAGCCTGTGACATCAACGGACGTTGTGCCAATGGTCTTACTGCTACTGCTGGTCCTTGATACTGGCCTGCCCTGGTGCTGGCATCATAAAAATTGTCGTACTGGTCCTCCTGACCTTAAATTAATGGACAGTGGAAATCGATGATCTGGACTTCTACATATCAAACAATATCCGTTCAATGCCCGACACACACCTCGAATGTGTCTGCCTTCCCACATAGGTGCAGCCCGTCGGGGTTGATGGTTCTTCCTCTGTTGTTGTTGTTGTTTGTTGGTGGTGTTGGCCTCGTATTGCCACATCGTGAATTCGAATGCCAGAAGATTGTACTGTTATTTGGGGTGTTGCTCCCCCTCCTCCTTCAATCTGATTGTGAGACCTCTTCTGACCCAGTCCTTGATGTGATCCTCTAGATGGTAATCTCATACCTCCGGGTTGCCATCAATCATCATCGAAAGTCTGGTAGTTGTGTCCCTCTATCAATTGCAAGAGTTCAAGATGAAACCCTTGCTGAAACCTCATAGCCCTCTGGCGCTCCGTTGCTACCATCTCCGGGGCGAACCTACTCAGTCAGTAGAACTCTGCTGTATAAGCATCCACTGTTTTGCCAGCCTGCTTGAGGTTGATAAACTTCTGTTGTAGCTCGAACTGCGCCACAACTCCATAGTACTTCATCTTGAATCTTGCAATAAAATTATCCCATGCAATAGGACGTCTGATGCCCACTTCTTCTGATTCCCACCAATCACGTGCGAGGTCCTGAAGTAACAGCTTCACTTGATCCACTCGTTCTTTCGTCAGAACCTTAGCCGCTGTCAGAATATCCTCGATGTCCTTAAGCCATGCATCCGCTGAAATAGCATCTTCCGTGCCTTCGAAACGACGGGGGTTGTACGTGCAGAATCTGGTTGACGCCCCTGAATCAGTCCTCACTCCTCTTTCCAAAGCCGTCTACAAACCTTGGTTGAGTAATACATTCTGCTCTTGCAGCTGAGTGTGCATGTGTTGCTGGGCCAACATTTGATGTTGCTGAGTAGCCATCATCCCTCTTATGATTTCCAGAAGGGTTGGTGTGTCTACTGCCACAGTGGTAGACGAAACTGTTGGTGGTGTTGGAACTCGGATACTACGATCCAGCTGTTGGTTCCACTATCACCTCTTTTTGGATGTTCTTTGAGGTAGTACTGGCCTTTGTTGCTGATCAACATGGTCATATTGTTCGTATTGCCCTTGTTGTTGCTATCCAGTTCTGACAGATACGGACGAGGAACCCCTAAGAAAAAGGATAAGGGAACAATCAAACGACCGGACAGGAAAGATCAATAAAGTAAAAGATACCGAATGTCAAGCTAGGGTCGAGAGTAACGAATCATGAGATCAAAGGAAAACATGTGTGATTGAGACATCATATAAATCAAAACACCCCACGAGTATGAAATTAGACCTGCATGGGCCACCACTAAAACCTTATCACGCCCTAGATCCAGAATACTGGAGAGCAGAGAAATGACTCAGCCAGCTACTGTCATGCCCCGCTCCCAAGAGCGATCGTCCTCGCTAAGGCATGATGCCGCACGAGCCTAGATTGTGCTCGTACAAGACGGGTTCCATAACGGCCGATTACAGCGACTGCGACGGGGTCATCGCACAGAAGTCCCAAGCAGAGACATTGAATAATAGCAGCAAAAATTTAGAACAAAACATAAGTCATTCAAAAGATACATTTTATTGATATTGGAACAATGATTACAAAGGGGGCGCAAGGCCACGATTACAATCACTCAAGCTAACTCTTCTCACATTTTACAAGTTCACTCAGCTCTCTCTCATCTCTCAATACAAGTCTTAAACCAACGGATGCTTCGGAAGGCTACGTCCATATTATGTCCCATATAAGTCTTGACTCTATGCGGCCGCACGCTTCGAATCGCCAAGGAACTCCGTGCCTCAACGCATCCAAGCGAGCTCCGCCACGAGCTTCTACCTGTGCCTGCACATAAAACTGTGTAGGTGTCAGTACTCAACTATACTGGTAGAGTGAGCTCCTCGTCCACCCATACAAAACTAACACGTTTGATTTACTTTGTGCAACATAGTCCCCTTCTTATCAATTGTCTTTCTAGTCTTGTATTAGGATCAGTTTTATGACAGACGCCCTGGTATATTTGTGTTGAGGGCCATTCCCTGCTTGCAACAGCGATCCACTCAACAACGTTAACCTATCAAGTCGTGCTTGCCTTACGGCCATAATCAGACGCAACTACAAGATAGACTATTTCGTGTGACCGTGCTACCTCCTTGAGGCAGTGCCTCGCCACTTACTGACTTACCCATACTTGTGTTATGACAGCGCAGTCGTGCCTCGTATTTGAGGTCGTGTCCAGCAACTCAACGTAACTTCACCCAACTTGCCCTACGGTCCTTCTCGACTTAACTCGCATCCCAAGTCTAACTAATGCAACTCTATGCCAACGACTTACACGATGCCCCATCTCGTGCCGAAGCACGTCGCTTTCGTTGTAGCCAAATCTTAGGCCCAGACACTGTGTTCTAACTGTGTACACCATCAACTCGACTCAATCTAAAGGCACACACACGGATTGCCGCCCGTGCCGACCCATCTATATGAATGGTCACTGGCATTAACTAGCCATTGTAGACATAGTCTGGTAAACGGGATCCTTGTACCGCAAGTAGCGATCTCCGATGCAAGTCCCCGAACTACCAATTGCCTATTACCCAGCTTGGCTATTAACGGTTTCTTCCTAGGCCGAGTCGGTCCCGTGGCCCCGGGGTGCCACTAGAAGAAACAATCGCCCTCGTCGACAAGTTGTCCATGACCGCGTCACTACGCTAACTTCTAGACTTAACATAAATGCGTGGCCTCATCATCATTACTTAGTTCCTTTTCTTTACTCCTTCCACTTTTCACACTTCTTTTGCAGAGCCCAAGCCAGGGTTGCCTCGGCGACTGACCTACAGTCCCGATATTTCCTCTTAGCGACTAACATCGCTTAGACTTAACATTCTTTGAACTCCGAAAACGGCTACTGTATAGACTTTCCACTTAACTTGAACATAACGTGTTCCTTAAGTATCGACAGACCGTGGCTAACTTTCTACTGAACCAACTATGGCTGTGCCTTAAACCAACTCGTGTTCTACGCAACGCTATCACCCAAGTCATCCCTCATATGACGGGCCTTGGGATCGTGGGACTATTCAACTTGACAACCGCAGAAAGAAGGGACAGCACTTGGAATGACTTAGGTCGACCGGTATAACTTTGCCTAACTTACTCAAGCCTACAACTTAACCGAGGGACGAGCAATGGCTATGCCAAGCCTTGCATCGAAAACGCGCATGCTTTATTGAACATTTACGGGCGACGCCTATGACTTAGGCTAATTCATGGTTTTGTATCAAAGACCAACTTTCCTTCTCCCAAGCTGCGGGACGAAGGACCGAGTGTCATTTTTAAAGCACGTCGTACACCAACTTAAAGCCGACCGTTGGAGCTTTCCATATTCTAACTCAATCCAACTCGACTTGGGATTATTCCCTTAGCTATGTGGATTCGTCTCTTTTATTATCAAGCCTACTTGTGCAAGTTAAAATATGCAATTTATTATGTGAAGGCTAAGATGAGGCAAGTTCACCGAAACTACCCCACCTGAGCAGCGGTCGCCTTGACCGAGCGAAGTCTTTCGAGCAGCCGTTGCAAGGCTAAGTCCGAACGCCGTTGGCGTTTCGATTCCTCTGATTGACTGAGGGGGACGGGGCACTACATCATACACCACTCAGAAAAAGTTTTGTCCTCGAAACTAACTGAGTATTTACTCATCGACTTATCACTCGAATGTTCAACGACTCTCGCACACATTTCTCCTATGCATTTCCCAAATCCGAGCTACGCTCGTGCTACTATCAACCTTTCTTCAATACGATTTCAAAATCCTCAACACTTTTCCATTCCTCTAGTCTCACTTGATTCAACGTATCACTTAGTTGGATCGTGCACATATTATAGGCGTCCCCAAAATACATACATTTCAGCCAAGCCTCGTGATAGAGAATCCACCATTACCACTCGAGTCGGATCGTACACATATTCGGGCGTCCCTGATATACGTGCATGTCAACCGAGACTCACGAATGGTAGCCTCCACAAATCCTACCATTCATACTCGGACGTCTACCTAACCACTAGGCTATGTCTTTCCGTCAGTATTGGAATCATAGTTTCCAAACAATGATATCAATACTGACCCCATCTTAAGGTCAAACCAAGTTGATAGTATGGGGTTTTTCTACCCAAGCTCGCATCACTCCGATTTCTAAACATCGAGCATAGATTTTCTACACACATCCTGATATTCGTCGTACGGGATCCGAGTCATTCAAAGCCATCCTACGATAACTCACGTTCAACCAATTCTACGACATATCAATATCACTCGTTCATCAAGCCATTTCATATAGTCTATCTCTTCGAACACGTTCGACATAATCTGTCTATCAATCCTTCCAAGTCAACACGCTATGATGCAACTTATTGCTAAACCATAATTCACATTTCATGTTTCCTAAGTCGTTCATCACAATTCACGTATTCGATCATAAGGTTGTCTAGCTTAACAATACGTTGAGCCCCGATCTCACGATCCAGAATATCCACGGTGGGCATGAATCACCATGCATGCTCCCGCCGCCCGCGGGATAGTCATCCTCATCGGGACGTAACTCTTGTTTTGTGTTTAGACTAATTCATTTTTGATACGTAGATTGGATATTCAATCCTCAAGTTTACTCAATCATCAATCGTAAGTCCAAACATCCTCGAATTTTCCTTCATATCAAACCAACAAGTCGAGACAATCCAAATTGCCACGTCCTGATTTTCCGAGTCATGATCATTCTCGCGACATGAATCACCATGTCAGCGCTCACGCGAACGATTGCCCCAAATCCGACGAAAGCATGTGCGAGGCTAGAGTTATGCTCGCGCAAGACAAGATTGTCGATGTTGTGGTTGTCAATGCAATCATCAAGACAGAATCATTTTCATCCAACATTCATCTCAATCAAAATCCTAAGTATAACATCCAACCGATCAATAACACTTGCACGATCGTCATTCCTTGAATTGGAGTGCCCCCGAGTTATCGCATATCGATCTTTGATATGCCTCAATACCATCGATGATATGCGTAACCTGACGATCTTCTTTTGTAACAATTTTGAGTTGCGAATGATGCTATCGTCCGACTGGATAATCTCCTCGACATTCAAATTCAAGTTCGATCATTATCCCTCAATCATTTACAACATCAATTTTCTCAAACCCAAATTCACATGCTGTTTATCCGTCTATCTTAAGTCATCGACCAACATTTTTTTCCAAATCATATTATTCTTGCTAACTCAAATCATCGAGCACATCGTTGCAATCCTCAGAGTCATTTGCGTAACTTTAAAATCTAACTTTTTATGCACGCTGTCTCCCCATTGTGCTAACTTTTTATACACGATCTGTATCGATTTCCTTTATCAAGTCATCCATTCGCTACACCTTAACTTTTCTCGATTTGATTTCACCTACTCAATCATTTTTGTGTTTTATACTTCGCGTAATCCTCATTCCCATGCACATTCCGTGCGTGTCCTTTCTAGATTGTTCGAATCAATTCGTCAAATCTTCAAGACTACAACTTGTTCAATGACACTCAATCTAAGGCTTTGCATAACGCGACGCTTGCTGATAGACTCATCGACACCCAGCATCCTCAATCGATCGATCGACATCCCTGAAGCTATCGTATACACCACTCAGTGATGAAGTCATCAACACATCCTCAAAACTATCATTCGAATCAAAATCGACTTCTTCGAATCCCGTTCGAACCATTCCTCTAATTCTAAGCACGCTCATCTATATCGCACCGACGTTATCGTCTCTCGATAGCACCCTATCGATAGTCATCTCACTTTACTCAATCGAGTTCAACTCATTCTTGATCGACACTATTCAATTCCCACACTCGACTTGCTAAGGTTCGCAACTTGGTGTATATGCCCAGCCCGACTTAGCCAACCGTGCTTAGTGAACCATCTTTTTGTTTCTTGTCAAAAACTGTTCTCTGACGTTTTGCAAATTATTTAGACTTATTGTATGGACATTCCGTAGGACATTTGAGAGAGAGCGCACCAACGATATCAACTTTGCGGAAGCAACAGAGTTTGCAAAACAACGAAGTTAAAGAATTCAATCGATAGTCCAAGGACGTAAAGCCGTACTCTGATACCATTATGTCAAGCCCCGCTCCTGTAAGAGGGATCGTCCTCGCTAAGGTGTGATGCGCACGAGCCTAAATTGTGCTCGTGCAAGGGTTCCATAACGGCGATTACAGCGGCTGCGACGGGGTCGTCGCACAGAAGTCCCAAGCAGAGACATTGAATAATAGCAGCAGAAATTTAGAACAAAATACAAGTCATTCAAAAGATGCGTTTTATTGATATTGGAACAACGATTACAAAGGGGGCGCAAGGCCACGATTACAATTACTCAAGCTCACTCTTCTCATATTTTACAAGTTCACTCAGCTCTCTCTCTCTCAATACAAGTCTTGAACCAGCAGATGCTTCAGAAGGCGACGTCCATACATTATGGCCCGTATAATCTTAACTCTATGCGGCCGCACGCTTCGAATAGCCAAGGAACTCCGTGCCTCGACGCATCCAAGCGAGCTCCGCACCACGAGCTTCTACCTGTGCCTGCACATAAAAATTATATGGGTGTCAGTACTCAACTGTACTGGTGGAGTGAGCTCCTCGCCCACCCATACAAAACCAATACGTTTGATTTACTTTGTGCAACATAGTCCCCTTCTTATCAATTGTCTTTCTAGTCTTGTCTTGGATCAGTTTTATAACAGACGCCTTGGCATATTTGTGTCTGAGGGCCATTCCGTGCTTGCAACAGCAACGTCCACTCAACAACGTTAACCTATCAAGTCGTGCTTGCCTTACGGCCATAATCAGAGACGCAACTACACGATAGACTCATTTCCGTGTGACCGTGCTACCTCCTTGAGGCAGTGCCTCGCCACTTACTGACTTACCCATACTTGTGTTATGACAGCGCAGTCGTACCTCATATTTGAGGTCGTGCCCAGCAACTCAATGTAACTTCATCCAACTTGCCCTACGGCCTTCTGACTTAACTCACAACCCAAGTCTAACTAATGCAACTCTATGCCAACGACTTAACACACTGCCCCATCTCGTGCCAAAGCACGTCGCTTTCGTTGTAGCCAAATCTTAGGCCCAGATATTGTGTTCTAACTGTGTACACCATCAACTCGACTCAATCCAAAGGCACACACGCGGATTGCGCCCTGTTGACCCATATGAATGGTCACTGGCATTAACTAGCCATCGTGGACATAGCCTGGCAAACGGATCCTTGCACACCGCAAGTAGCGATCTCCGATGCAAGTCCTCGAACTATCAATTGCCTATTACCCAGCACGGCTATTACCGGTTTCATGCTAGGCCCAGTCGGTCCCGTGGCCCCGGGATGCGCTCGAAGAAACAATCGCCCTTGTCGACAAGTTGTCCATGACCGCGCACCTACGCTAACTTCTAGACTTAACGTAAATGCATGGCCGTATAATCATCACTTAGTTCCTTTACTTTACTCTTCCACTTTTCATACTTCTTTGCAGAGCCCAAACCAGGGTTGCCTCGGTGACTGACTACAGTCCCGACATATTCCTCTCGGCGACTAACCATCGCTTAACTTAACATTCTTTGAACTCGGGAACGGCTACTGCATAGCCTTCCCACTTAACTTGAACATAACATGTTGTCACGACCCGCTATCCAAATTGTTGGGCCGGGCCGAGTCATGTCCAGCCTACGCTTGAGATAAAACGTAGTAAGCTGTTCTAAAGACAACAGGATAAGACTAAATGTGCTAACAGTTCTATAAGTGAATAAAAGTCATAAATGCTCCAAACACAAAAGTCGTCCCATATAGAAATAAGTCCAAAGTACAAGTGATCTGAAATGTAAAACTGGATACATGTCAGTTACAAAATATGTAGCCTAATACATGACTACTCTCAAAAGTTTAAAGCAAAAAGATAACTAGGCGAGGTTCCCCGCAGGAACATCCTCGTAAAGCAAAGTCGGGTCCTCGGCAGTAACTCCATAATATGTGTCGCAGAGTAACTCCTCTCAGTAAGGACACCTACAACGTTATCCTGTTAGGAACGGGAGCAAGTACTGAATCTAGCAAACTAGCATATGAAACATGGAAATGAACATAAGAGAAAATAACTGGAAACATGGATCACATAGTCTATCATGGCAAGGACACATATGTCATAGAGACAGATGTATATAATATTTAAAACTGTAGCAAGTATGTGATCGGTCAAGATGTACAATATACTGTACATGTAAATAAATGTACATACGTACAAGTTAACAAGCATAGGTGTACATCCGTACAGAAATGCGGGATAATGGCCTGCGGCAAGGTATGCATATAAAATGCGACCTCGCTCGCTACTATAGGGGCTGATCACTACTCAACTGTCAGTTTCCCATAACCTACCTACTCTAATCATGTGAGAGATACATAAAAACTATTCTAAGCATGGTAGTAATGGAAAGTACAACATGTGACATTTTAACTTGCTACCCCAAGGATCAGTATTTAACATGGTTGGATTAGCAGTTCATTTATGTAACAGTATGTAAAGTTTGTAGAAAGTACTTGTCTCTAGCAAAGTAAGCAAAACAAGCTGCGATAAAAGTGCTATGGATGTCCGGTAACTCGTTACTGTAGAAATAAATGCAATAACTTAGTTTTTACACTAAGCTAAAAATGCAAACACTAATTGGTGAAACACGACTTGTGACTGGACACCTAGCCAAAATGATGACTCTGGCATAGGAGCCACTGTGGGGTGACACACTACTTTAACTAACTTTCTAGGGTCTTTACACTAGTGAGGGCTGAGGTTCAACACGACTAAAACTCAAAGTAACACAAAAAGTTACAAGTCGTAATTAATCAATAAATAAATCAAAAATCATTGTGTTTCAACAATTTTTGAGATAGACAAAAAGCTTATTTTTATTTAAAGTAAAGTACCAAAATGATCCTTGTTAATCATAGAAATTTATTATAATTTTTTGGAATTTATTAACCAGTACAAGTATTTAAAAATCAGTTTTCCTAAGTATACAGAAAATAAGTTTTGGTTTCATATGCCAAACTAGTGGCAAAACTATAAAAATACTATAAAAATTATACTAAATTAGCTAAATTAACATAGTATCTAAATACTATTTTTTTAGAATTTTAACAGTACTTTAAGTATTTTTTGAAATCTAGAAACAGCATTGCACATAATTGAAATTAAATAATTAATTATCTGCGTATTTTGTCCATGTATATAATTTGAACCAAAGTTCAAATACAGGACCCAAGGCCATGAATCAAGTCCAATATGACTTGTACAGGTCTTGAATGTGTGAAAACATATTTAGGCCCAAAAACTCATGCTAGGGTTGGACACCAAATGGTTGCAGTAATTTAAATATACAAAAATACAAATTGGTAAAAAGTACAAATTAAATATTAACATTTGATAAGGTAAAATTATGCATAGTGAAATATACATACATATGTAAAACGTATATATATATATATGTATAAGGAAATACTTAATTTATAAAGTATATATATATATTATATTAATATATATATATATATATATATATATATAATATATATATAAGGAAACACTTAATTATAAAGTATATAATATATATATACACATAAAATATATACATATATACATATACATTATATAAAGTACTAAATATAACACACATATAATATATATATTATATATATATATATATATATATATATATATAAATACAGTACATATATATATATAATACAGTATAATAATACATATATATATATACAAATATATGTATATACATATATATATAAATATATATATATATAACAGAGAAAAGAAAAAGAAAAAGAAACAGAAACAGAAGAAGGGGGGCTCGAACCCGAGCCAGAGCGCGCGGGGGTTTAGGCTAGGTCGGGCTGGCCAGGGGGTCAGCCCGTTCGTTGTGTTAGGGTTAGGATTAGATTTGTTTTATTTATGTTTTAGTTAATAATAACAGTAGCCCGAAATATCACTCTGTGTCCTGACAGTTTGGGACACAGAGTCTACGTGTCCGTGCTATGCACGACACGTATGGGTCTAGTCCTTCGTGTCCAGACTGTCCCTCATGCTCGCCAGGACACGGCGAGTCGTGTCCACGTGCACGAGACACGCACGACTCAGCTCAGGGTCTGTTACCTGTGTGTCCGACTTCAGGCGAAGTTTTCGAAGGCGGAGACAGCGGCTAGGGACGTCGGGACGGTGGCGCTTGGGCGGCGATCGACCCAGCTCGTCGTGGCGAACTGAATGGTGGTGGTGGATGGGGCTGTTGGTCGCTGGGGGTGGCGTAGGGGATCGTCGGAGTTAGGGTTTGGGGCTTAGGGTTTTGGGGAAGAACGGGGCGGTTGTAGGCGGAGATAGGTCGTAATGGTGGTGGTGGTTGGCTGAGGGGAGAGAGGGGGGTTATTTATAGGGGCTTAGAGTCGGTCGAACGGGGCTTAGTCGGCCGGAAATGGCGGGGGAGGAGGGGGGCAGCTGGCCAGTCGTCGGCAGTTGGCCAGTCGTCGGGGGTGGGTAGGATAGAAAATTAGCACTTAGGTCCCCCTAGATTAGGTTATTACACTAAGGTCCTATCAGAGTCTAAGTGCAAATAAGGATTTGCACTCCATACTTTAAAACAATTTAATAATTGCAAACTGATATAAAAACAATTTTAAAAATTACAAAACCATATTAAAACAATTTTAATATTTACAAAATGATATTTAAACAATCTAATTAATTACAAAAGTCAATTAAAACATTTTAGAAAATTGTAAATTAATGTTTTAATATATAAAACTCATTAAAAAATCATTTAAAAATTCTAGAAAAATTCCTAAAAATCCTAATAATCATTTTAAGGCTAAAAATGACATTAAAAATTAATTAACACTAATTAAAATAAAATTTGAAAAATAGGGGCTTACAAGTCTTTCCTCCTTGAAAAATTTTGTCCTCAAAATTCACAAGGATTGAAGACCCGACAATATTCTAACATAGCAAGCAATACAACAAATGACTAAGGCTATGATCGAAACTAACCTCTAAGGTATCAAGCGGGAACGGGTGGTTCGTCGCAGCGGTTGGATCGAACAAGTAAGGGTATCTCTCCCTCATGTCTGACTTCCTCTCCCAAGTAGATTCACCTGGAGAGTGACGGCTCCAAGCTACTCGTACTAAGGGTATAACCTTGTTCCTCAGCCTCTTCTCTCTCCTGTCTAATATCTCCACTGGCTGCTCAAAAACTGTAAGGCTCGGTCCGACCTCCAACTCTGAATGATCTAGCACATGATTGGGGTCTGGAACATATCTCCTCAGCTGAGATATGTGAAAGACATCGTGAACTCCTGCTAGGTTGGGTGGAAGTGTAACCCTGTAAGCTACCTCTCCGATCCTGCCAAGTATCTCGAACGGCCCGATGTATCTGGGGCTCATCTTCCCTCCTTGTCCGAACCGGATCGTCCCTCTAGTAGGTGATATCTTCACTAGCACCATATCACCGTCTGCGAACTCCATCGATCTGCGACTAGCATCAGCCCAGTATTTCTGCCTGTCCTGAGCTACTCTGAGCCTGTCTCTGATCATCCCGACCTTCTCTGCTGCATCTGTGATCATCTCTGGCCCAAGCATAACTCTGTCTCCAACATCATTCTAAAAGAGCGGTGTGCGGCATCGTCGTCCATATAGTACCTCGAAAGGAGACATACCGATACTGGCTTGGTAGCTGTTGTTGTATGAAAACTCTACCAAGTGCAGATGGCTCTCCCATGATCCTTCAAAGTCCAGCACGCAGGTCCTCAGCATATCCTCCAGTGTCTGTATCGTCCTCTCGGACTGCCCATCTATCTGCGGGTGGTACGCCGTACTGAACTTGAGCCTACTGCCCAACTCCTCCTGCAAGCTCCTCCAGTAGTGGGATGTGAATCTGCTGTCTCTGTCCGACACGATGCTCATCGGCACTCCGTGTAGGCGAACTATCTGCTGCATGTATAGCTCTGCCAACTTCTCGGTAGAAAGCCCCACCTTGAAGGGTATGAAGTGCGCACACTTCGTCAGCCTGTCCACGATGACCCAAATGACATCCTTCCTCCTTGGAAACGAGGAAGCCCTGAGACGAAGTCCATCGTAATATGTTCCTACTTCCACTCGGGAATGGGTAACGGCTGCAACAAACTAGCTGGCCTCTGGCACTCCGCCTTGACCTGCTGGCAAACTAGGCATCTCGAGATAAAACATGATACATCCCTCTTCATCCCGTGCCACCAAATATGTTTTCGCAAGTCACGGTACATCTTGTTAGCACCAGGGTGAATAGAATATCTCGATCGGTGCGCCTTCTGCAAGACTGCCTCTACCAGCTCTCCCTTCGGTACGCACAATCGGCTGCCATACCTCAGGGATCTATCCTCTGCAATAGTGAAGTCATCCAGCAATCATGCTAATGCCTGGGCTCTAAGTCTGCGAAGGCTCATCTGTAGGCTGTGCCTCCCTGATCTGCTCCATCAAACCTGATTGAATGTCAAGCGCCATCATCTGTATCACTGATCCTGGCCGAACTAGCTCGATGCCGAGCTTCTCCAGATCTTCCCACAAATGCCGATCAATCATCAGGTACCATGCCATCGGATGCCTGCTTAGCGCATTCGCCACCACATTTGCCTTCCCGGGGTGATACTGTAAATCGATGTCGAAGTCTTCATCAACTCCAACCATCGTCTTTGCCTCATGTTCAGCTCTTTCTGCGTGAACACATACTTCAAGCTTTTGTGGTCAGTAAAGATCTCCATACACTCTCCGTATAAGTAATATTTCCATAACTTGAGTGAAAAGATCACCGCAGCTAAATCTAGGTCATGGGTAGGATAATTCCTCTTATGAGTCTGCAATTGCCTAGATGCATAAGCAATCACTTTCCCATGCTGCTGTAGGACACATCCTAGCCCTTTTCCAGAAGCATCGTTGTAAATGGTGAAACCTCCAGAACCTGAAGGTAAAGTCAGAACGGGAGCGGTCGTCAGCCTCCTCTTCAGCTCCTCAAATGCTGCCTGGCAGTCCTCTGACCAGATGTACTCTGCGTCCTTTCGCGTCAGCTTTGTCATGGGTTCAGCTATCCTAGCAAAGTCCTGGACGAACTTTCTATAATAGCCTGCTAAACCCAGAAAGCTCTTGATCTCTGAAACTGAGTCGGAGCCTTCCATGTCTCAACTGCAGCAATCTTCCTGGGATCCACCGAGATTCCATCTCCAGTAACTACATGGCCGAGAAACTCCACTCGGTCTAAAAAGAACTCGCACTTCGACAATTTGGCAAACAATCTCTCCTACCTCAGAATCCCCAAAACTATTCGCAAGTGCGCTGCATGCTCCTCTGGCGTCTTCGAGTATATCAGGATGTCGTCGATAAACACTACGATGAACTTATCCAGATATTGGCGAAATATCTTATTCATCAAATTCATAAAGATAGCTGGCACATTTGTGAGACCAAATAACATCACCAGAAACTCGTACTACCCGTACTTCGTGTTGAACGCCGTCTTCTGGATGTTTGCTGCCCTAACCTTCACCTGGTGGTACCCGGATCTCAAGTCTATCCTGGAAAACACCTTCGCCCCGCTCAACTGGTCGAACAAATCATCTATCCTGGGCAGAGGATATTTGTTCTTGATGGTGATGGCATTCAAGGCCCGGTAGTCAATACACAACTGGACTGTACCATCCTTCTTAGGCACAAAGAGCACTGGTGCTCCATGGAGAAGTACTGGATCGAATGAAACCCTTTTTCAACAGGTCATCAATCTGTTCTTTCATCTCTACGGCCTCCTTGGGATTCACTCTATAGCAAGCCCGGGATACTGGTGATGAACCCGGCACTAAATTTATGGTGAACTCCACATCTCTGTCAGGCGAAGCCCTGGAAGATCCTCTGGGAATACATCCATAAACTCCCTAATGATAGGGTGTGGCGGTGCTACGTCCCCAACTGTCGCATAACAGTTCGGCTCTAGGCTGATCTCCAGTCCTGTCCTCCTGACACTGAATGGCACTGTGCCTGGGGGACTGAACAAAATACTACCCTCATGACAATCTATAGATGCATGGGCATAGCTAAGCCAGTCCATCCCCAATATGATATCATAACCTGGGAGTGGCATCACAAAGAATCGTCCCTGAACTCTCTCCCGGCTATAAAAATAGAACATCTATAGATAGATCTAATAGGCACTGGTCCTCCTCCGTCATCACTCTACTAATCTCCGCAGTAGGTGTAGCTACTAGATGGTGTTTATGCATAAACTCTAATGATAGGAAGCTATGAGATACACCAGAATCAAACAAACATACAGCTAGAAAATATGCAAATAAACATGACCTGTGATGACGTCAGCTAAGTGATCTGGCTCCGAAACCTGCTCCGGCTCCGGCTCAAGGGCTAGGCTATAAACCTTCCCCTGAGGTCCCATCTACTGCTGTAGATGCTGCCCAAACCTCTGCTGCTGAGTCGGGAGCGGTCCTCTAGGCTTCGCTATGGGCAGTCCCGAATCTGATGGGTGGCAGACCTACAGACTAAGTACTGCTTTAACCTCTTCCTGCAAATAAAGCTGTCGTGCCCTGGTCTTCTGCAGAAAGAACATATAGCTCCCCTGCTGCTGCTGCTGCTGATGCCGGGGTCCCGGGGCTCTAACGGGGGTCGGTGATGTGATGTAGGGGGACGGTAAGTGCTGGGGCGGTGTCGGTGCTCTCTGCTGGAAAGCCTGACGCTTGGACGGTCCCTCATGATGTACAGAAGCCGGCCTCTTGCTAGACAAAAGATGCTCCTCAATGCTTCGGGCCAACTCTAGGCTCTGGTAGTAGTCAGTCGTACCGTTCGCCACTATAAGAATACCGATGTCTGGAACTAGACCATGGCAAAACCTACGGGTCATCTCCTCTGGATCTGCAACCAGACTATGAGAAAAACGGCTCAGGCGACTAAACTCTGCCGCATACTCATTAACAGAACGGTTCCCCTGCTGGATGTTCTAGAATCGTAGCCCCATGGCTACTCTAGCAGTGGTCGAGAAGAATTTTTTCTTGAACTGGGTCTTGAACTGATCCCAAGTGGCTCTCCCTCTCGCAAACAACGGCTCATTCCGGAACCAAACTCCTGCCAAGTCTATCAGCAGAAATCCCGCTGCCTCGACCTGGAGGTCATCCGGCATCCTGACTCCGAGGAGCTTCCTCTCTACCGAGTCTAGCCAGTCATCTGCTACTACTATGCCCTCAGTCCCTGAGAACTCCTTAGGATTCAGACCCATGAAGTCCTTGATCGTCCCCGCTCTCTGTGGCTCTACAGGTGGTGGGACCACGGGACGTCCCTCAGAAGGCTCCATGCTCTGGCGGAGTAGGGTAGTCTGCTCCTGATGGGTTATTAGGAACCCCTGAATCGGAGTGAGCAGCTGGTTCCCGTCGAGTGTGACAGAAGCCTGGGTGGGTATAGTGATAGGGGGTGGTGGAAGTATCGGAGCCTGCTGGGACTGTGATGTGGAAGGTGGTGGAGGCATCTGGGTCTGTGGATCTGTGGAGTGGGGGAATGTGGTAGATGGAGGTGGGGGTGTATCAGTCAACTGGTCAGCTGACTGGATATGGAGTGCACCATTCTCAGGTGTAACATACTGGGACGAACGAGTAAGCACCATCTAATTACAATAAAAAAGGACTTACAAGGACTTGTTAAAGTAAGCAATCATAGGCAAGAAAATCTAATTATAATAGCAAGCATGTGATGTATTTTCTATGTTGCAATCCTAGCATTTCTCTAGTTGTTCTAAGCGTCATTCTTAATGTTGTCTAATTACCTTAAGTTCCTAATTGCAGGCATGCTTGGTACAATAACGTAACCAAACAATTTAGTCAGGACCTGCATGGGCCACCACTAAAAACATGTCACGACCCGCTACCCAAATTGGGGCCGGGCCGAGTCATGTCCAGCCTACGCTTGAGATAAAACGTAGTAAGCTGTTCTAAAGACAACAGGATAAGACTAAATGTGCTAACAGTTCTATAAGTGAATAAAAGTCATAAATGCTCCAAACACAAAAGTCGTCCCATATAGAAATAAGTCCAAAGTATAAGTGATCTGAAATGTAAAACTGGATACATGTCCAGTTACAAATATATAGCCTAATACATGACTACTCTCAAAAGTCTAAAGCAAAAGATAACTAGGCGAGGTTTTCCGCAGGAACATCCTCGTAAAGCAAAGCCGGGTCCTCGGCAGTAACTCCTATTATGTGTCGCAGAGTAACTCCTCCTCAGTAAGGACACCTACAACGTTATCCTGTCAGGACGGGAGCAAGTACTGAATCTAGCAAACTAGCATATGAAATATGGAAATGAACATAAAAAGAAATAACTGGAAACATGGCATCACATAGTCTATCATGGCAAGGACACATATGTCATAGAGACAGATGTATATGTAATGTTTAAAACTGTAGCAAGTACGTGATCGATCAATAGATGTACAATGTACTGTGGTACATGTAAATGAAATGTACATACGTACAAGTTAACAAGCATAGGTGTACATCCGTACAAAAATGCGGGATAATGGCCTGCGGCAAGGTATGCATATAAAATGTGACCTCGCTCGCTACTATAGGGGGGTCATGATCACGTACTCAACTGTCAGTTTCCCCATAACCCATACTCTAATCATGTGAGAGATACATAAAAACTATTCTAAGTATGGTAGAATAGAAAGTACAACATGTGACATTTTAACTTGCTACCCCAAGGATCAGCATTTAACATGGTTGGATTAGCAGTTAATTTATGTAACAGTATGTAAAGTTTGTAGAAAGTACTTGCCTCTAGCAAAGCAAAGCAAAACAAGATGCGATAAAAGTGCTATGGATGTTCGGTAACTCGTCACTGTAGAAATAAATGCAATAACTTAGTTTTTACACTAAGCTAAAAATGCTAAGACACTAATTGGTGAAACACGACTTGTGACTGGGCACCTAGCCAAAATGATGACTCTGGCATAGGAGACCAATGTGGGGTGACACACTACTTTAACTAACTTTCTAGGGTCTTTACACTAGTGAGGGGTGAGGTTCAACACGGCTAAAACTCAAAATAACACAAAAAGTTACAAGTCGTAATTAATCAATAAATAAATCAAAAGATCATTGTGTTTCAACAATTTTTGAGATAGACAAAAAGCTTATTTTTACTTAAAGTAAAGTACCAAAATGATCCTTGTTAATCATAGAAATTTATTATAATTTTTCTGGAATTTATTAACCAGTACAACTATTTTATAAAAATCAGTTTTCCTAAGTATACAGAAAATGAGTTTTGGTTTCATATGCCAAACTAGTGGCAAAACTGTAAATTAAATACTATAAAAATTACACTAAATTAGCTAAATTAACATAGTATCTAAATACTATTTTTCCAAAATTTTAACAGTACTTTAAGTATTTTTTGAAATCTAAAAACAGCATTGCACACAATTGAAATTAAATAATTAATTATCTGCGTATTTTGTCCATGTATATAATTTGAACCAAAGTTCAAATACAGGACCCAAGGCCATGAATCAAGTCCAATATGACTTGTACAGGTCTTGAATGTGTGAAAACACATTTGGATCCAAAAATCCATGCTAGGCTTGGACACCAATTGGTTGCAGTAATTTAAATATACAAAAATACAAATTGGTAAAAAGTGCAAATTAAATATTAACATTTGATAAGGTAAAATTATGCATAGTGAATATATACATATGTAAAAAGTACATATATATATGTATAAGGAAATACTTAATTTATAAAGTATATATATACAAATATATATATATATATATATATATATATATATATATATATATAAAAAATATAATATTATATATATTATATATATATATTATATATATATATAATATATATATATAAGGAAACACTTAATTATAAAGTATATAGATAATAATATATACACATAAAAATATACAATATACATATACATTATATAAAAGTACTAAAATAACATATATATATATATATAAAAATACAGTACATATATATATATAATACAGTATAATAATACATATATATATAAATATATGTATATACATATATATATAAATATATATATAACAGAAAAAAAAGAAAAAGAAAAAGAAAAAAAAGAAACAGAAACAGAAGAAGGGGGGCTCGAACACGAGCAAAAGCGCGCGGGGGTTTAGGCTAGGTCGGGCTGGCCAGGGGGTCAGCCCGTTCGTTGTGTTAGGGTTAGGATTAGATTTGTTTTATTTCTGTTTTAGTTAATAATAACAGTAGCCCGAAATATCACTCTGTGTCCTGACAGTTTGGGACATAGAGTCTACGTGTCCGTGCTATGCACGACACGTATGGGTCTAGTCCTTCGTGTTCAGACTGTCCCTCATGCTCGCCAGGACACGGCGAGTCGTATCTACGTGCACGAGACACGCACGACTAAGCTCAGGGTCTGTTACCTGTGTGTCCGACTTCGGGGGAAGTTTTCGAAGGCAGAGACGGCGGTTAGGGGCGTCGGGACGGTGGCACTTGGGCGGCGATCGACCCAGCTCGTCGTGGCGAACTGAATGGTGGTGGTGGATGGGGCTGTTGGTCGCTGGGGGTGGCGTAGGGGATCGTCGGAGTTAGGGTTTGGGGCTTAGGGTTTTGGAGAAGAACGGGGTGGTTGTAGGCGGAGATAGGTCGTAATGGTGGTGGTGGTCGGCTGAGGGGAGAGAGGGGGTTATTTATAGGGGCTTAGAGTCGGTCGAACGGGGCTTAGTCGGTCGAAAATGGCGGGAGGGGGCAGCTGGCCAGTCGTCGGCAGCTGGCCAGTCGTCGGGGGTGGGTAGGATAGGAAATTAGCACTTAGGTCCCCCTAGATTAGGTTATTACACTAAGGTCCTATCAGAGTCTAAGTGCAAATAAGGATTTGCACTCCACACTTTAAAACAATTTAATAATTACAAACTGATATAAAAATAATTTTAAAAATTACAAAACCATATTAAAACAATTTTAATATTTACAAAATGATATTTAAACAATCTAATTAATTACAAAAGTCAATTAAAACATTTTAGAAAATTACAAATTAATATTTTAATATATAAAACTCATTAAAAAATCATTTAAAAATTCTAAAAAAATTCTTAAAAATCCTAATAATCATTTTAAGGCTAAAATGACATTAAAAATTAATTAACACTAATTAAAATAAAATTTGAAAAACAGGGGCTTACACATGTTCCTTAAGTATCGACAGGCCGTGGCTAACTTTCCACTGAACCAACTGTGGCTTATGCCTTAAACCAGCTCGTGTTCTACGCAACGCTATCGCCCAAGTCATTCCTCATATGACGGGCCTTGGGATCGTGGGACTATTCAACTTGACAACCGCAGAAAGAGCAGGACAGCACTTGGAATGACTTAGGGCGACCGGCATAACTTTGCCTAACTTACTCAAGCCTAGAACTTAACCCGAGGGACGAGCAAAGGCTATGCCAAGCCTTGCATCGAGAAAACGCGCATGCTTTATCGAACATTTACGCGGGCGACGCCTATGACTTAGGCTAATTCATGGTTTTGTATCAAAGACCAACTTTCCTTCTCCCAAGCCACGAGACGAAGGATCGAGTGTCATTTTTAAAGCACGCCGGGCACTAACTCTAAGCCGACCGTTGGACCTTTCCATATTCTAACTCAATCCGACTCGACTTGGGATTATTCCCTTAGCTATATGGATTCGTCTCTTTTATTATCAAGCCTACTTGTGCAAGTTGAAAACATGCAATTTATTATGTGAAGGCTAAGATGAGGCAAGTTCACCGAAACTACCCCACCTGAGCGAGCGGTCGCCTCGACCGAACGATGTCTTTCGAGCAGTCGTTGCAAGGCTAAGTTCGAACGCCGTCGGCGTTTCGATTCCTCCGATTGACTGAGCGGACGGGGTACTATAGCTACGTATTACGAGTAGATGAATACTATATAATACGATCAATGCTGTCTACAAGACAAGGGGGTGCATACTACATACAAGTCTCACTAGGTTTACTCAACCTCTATTATCCCAATCATTCAATGAAAAGCAGTAAGTAGAGAACATGTAAGAATAAGCAGTACGGCATCCCAAATTTCGATTCCATACCTCGTTTGTGTTTTGTCTAAATTTCGATCTTAAATCATGTCTGTCTGACCATGATTTTCCTATCGTGTGCTAGCCCATTTGTGTTAAACTATCAATTTTTATCGTACTTAATAGTTGTGTCTTCATGATTTTGCTCCTTTGAGTTGTAATTGAAATTCCTTCCACTTCGTGACTATTTGTTCCTCGATCTTTGTCAAAGCATGATATTCTAAACTTCTTGTGTATACTTGGACTCATGGCTCAGAGCGTTATGGATCGACAGAAGCACTAGACGGACAACAACAGATGGTCACCGGAGTTTGCAGCTAGAAGCAGAGTGTTCCTGAAGAATCTCGTCGACCAGAGGCACCATTCGTTTTGGCAGAGGCAGAAAGTTCAGTCCGAGATTCATCGGACCTTTCGACGTGACGGCACGGATTGGCGAGGTGGCGTATCGACTAGCGCTTCCAGCTAGATTGGAGGGAGTGCACGATGTCTTCCACGTGTCTCAGCTCCGACGCTATATTTAGACCCGAGCCATGTAGTGGATCACTCAGAGTTAGAGGTGGGTCCGAGCTTGACCTACGAGGAGCAGCCTGTAGAGATCCTGGACCGGAGGAAGAAGCGACTGCGGAACCAGACCATTCTCTTGTCCGCGTCATGTGGAGACACCACTCTCCGGAAGAGTCCACATGGGAGCGCGAGGATGAGATGCGAGGACGTTACCCTACCTTGTTCACTTGATTGATTCTTGCATTTGAATTTCCAATTTTCAATAAATAATTCGGGGTGTTTCGTAAATCAATTTTGAGCTATATCTGAATTTCGAGGACGAAATTTTTCAAGGGGGAGAGATTTGTAACTCCACTTTTCTGAAACATAGTAGAATTTAAAAAATTTATATTGAGTAATGATTTGGGAATATATATTTTTATATATTTAGCATAGGTGAAATTATATTTTCATTTAAGGATCATCTAATTAATTCTTGGGCTTAAACTCCTTAAACCCAATTGATTTGGGCCAAGCTTGCCAGCCCAAATTAACGCCCTTTAACCCAACCCATTATTTAGCCTAAGTTCCTACTCTTCTAAAGGAATTCCTGGCAGCTCTTTGATTTTTGAAATTTTTCTCAACGGCCAGGGAAGAGGGCCATGTGCATCTCTCCTCCTTCCTAACAACCTTGTCAGAGATTTCCCGCCAAAGGTTGCCTGTTCCTCACGCTAGATCAACAGCTTATTTAAGCCTTCTTCTTCTCTTTGCATCCATACCAATCCATTTGCTCATCCCTTCCTTTTTTCTGCAATTAGAGCTCCGGGAGGAACCGTGGTGATGCTGCTCGGTTGAAGTTCTTCGAGGGATCGATCAGCCTGAGATTTTGGTGGTCGGCTCAGTGAGATTTCTTCTGGACCATCAGCTCATACTTCTCCTCGATCCAGAGATTGGTAAGGATCATACAATCCTTGAGATTTCTAGATTTTATCAGAGCGGTCGTTTGATCAATCATCTTCTTGTAGATCGAGATCTACAGATCAACTCTGTGGTTGACAATTTGGCTCTTTGATCTGTCACCAACAATTTAGGTGAACTTTTACTAATTGATCTTCATTCGATTTCATTCTGTCATTCTCGTTATGATCTGATTTCCGAGATATGTGAATGTTGATCACAGCGGGTTCATCTTGTGATCTTCCTTCGAAATCTTTAAGTTGTCCTCAATTGAGATCACCAACAGTGAGGTTAGTCCAACTCTCTCCTTAACCAGAGTATGGATGTTGGTGTAAATCTGTGAGATCCGATTGTTTATAACTTGGACATATTATGATGAACTCAGGAATGTCGAGCATGGGTTATTGACTGTGGAAGAAATTTGTGAAGGGAAGCTCAAGAGTAGGTTTAGCTCTTCCAAAGTTTGGAGAGACTACTTGTTAAGGTAATCCTTGAAATTTCCTTGTAACTTTGCAAATTGATAGAGGGATGGGTTAATTAGATCTGAGTCGAGGCATTGAACAGAGTCTTCCATAATTGGAATTGCCAGTTTTGGTGTTAAATTTATTGGTGGCTGGCCTATTTTTTTAGTCTGATCAGAACTGGAATGTCAGTTATGTTAGGACTGAGGTCCTAACGTCTAGTGATTTATTTTACCTATATTCTCATAGTTTGATTCCTAAGAATTTATGTTGAGCAAGTTTGTGATTAGGTGAATTCAAATCCAAGTTCGATTTGATATCACAATGTTTGATTCAAATCCCTTGAGTGACTGATGCTCCCCATCGAATTTCTCATCTGTAGAATCTAGGAAGAGCTATTCCTAAAACTTGTTTATAAGTACTTCTTCTCCTAGATTACTGCTGTGAAATTCTGTCTGGAGATTCTAATATCAGACACACACCTAGTTAGAGATCTTGCCAATTCTTATGAATTTTCCCATGCATGTTTGGTAGTAGAAATCCTGGCATTATATATTATTCTGGTTGCTGAACAGTAAGAGGGTGCAAGTTCTGGAAATTATGGGAATTACCTACTAGAAACTGTACACTTTTAATGTTGAAGTTAACTACATTCCTAAGTGATCCCACTGTCAGGTGAACTGGACAGGTTAAGCTGAAGTTGTGTAGACTGAATATGGGAATTGTGGTTTAGGAAATATGTTGATTTGGTAACTGGAATTGCCAGTATTCGAGGGTGACTCTGGAGTGGGTTAAATTTTTTTAACGTTTCTTCTTAAAAGTTTAGTTTCAATACCATTACTATCTGTTGGGTTAAACTCATGAAATGCAGAACCTGGGATCAATCTCATGTTCAGTTCAAATGAACTGCAGAAATCTGGGAACTAATCCAAGTTTCTCCAGTCCATTTTTTGCACTGTTATTTACTGTACCTGGAATTTAGACTGCTGGCATTGGATAAATTGTGAGGATTGATATGATGAGAGGAAAACCTGGGAACACTAGATTAGGTATCAGTCCTATGTACTGGGTTAGATACTAGTCCTGGCAAGACTGACCAATATTAGGAGACTTGGGTTTCAGGAATCATAAACCTGAGAGCATACTCAGGAGATGTGAAGTCTCAGAAATCTAAGATTTTAGCTCAGGAAATCTGAGACTTTAGTTCAGGAAACCTGAGACATTAAAGCCTAGTTTGTTTCAGGACAATCTGAGATGATATTTCTCATGATTGCACTTCAAATGAACTTCAGGATTTGGGATTGACATTTCATTAGTTAGTTCAGAGTTCTTCTTAACTCTTGACAGGAATTGTGATCACTTGTAAGTCCTTTGGTTCATTGGGGTCCTTTATGAGTTATAGGATCCTGGAACCAATGCAAGTTTAGTTTAGTGAAACCTTAGATTCCTGGAACCAATTCACATATTGTTATTTGAGGAACCAGGCCATATATCAAGTTCCTGTTTTATAACAGGATCCTAATAGGATTTTGGGTTCCAAACAAGTTTAGTTTTAGAAATTCATTCATTGAGTTAGGGTTTAATTACTCTACTTTTACTTAAGGTATATAAAGGTCTTGATAGAGCTTAATAGGATCAATCTTTAAACTAAAGGGTTAGTCTAAACTAATTTAGCAAATAATCAATTATAGGGTAACTTGTTTTATCAAGATTAGAACATAGGATAAATATTAAGTGACTTGCTAGATTAAGAATTAGCTATATTAGATTTTGACTTATCTTTGTAAATCATTATATACAGGAGGACATCCAGTTCATTCACTACTTGTACTTTTCTGGAGCAAGGCAAGTACACTCTACGGTCTTGTGCATTTTATATTATATCATGTGCTTCCTTGATTGACACATTGCAACACGTCATGTACTTTCTGGTGCTCATGTTCTCTTGTTCTTATTACTTGTACCTGGGGTGGGGAAATATACTATCTATGTGACCAATCCCAAAGAAACAACTCAGGTGTGTTTAGCTTAGACCCCGCATCGTGCACGCGGGTCCTAAGCCGTACCATTTCATGTGCTTTCATGTGCTTACCCCTAGCCGGTCACATACTTAGTTATATTTCAAATATAGTACACACATGTTCAGGAGATATACCTTGTACTTATTTCCTGTGATTCCATGATATCATGTTCTTTCAGGTGCTTACATATCATGTTCTTACATACCATGTTCTTTCATGTACTTTACATACTGTTTCTTTCATGTACTTATTTACCTTTCTTTCCTGTACTTTCCATGTTTCCTCGTACTTTCATATCATGATGTCTTGTTCATTACCTAGAATTGTACTTGCTCCGCTCCTGAATATGATATGTTGCAGGTGAGATGGAGGCCTTGTGTGACACCTACTATGGTCAGGATATTGCTTTCCCTGAGCCAGCTGGAGCTGCTTGTGACCTAGAGGCTACAGAAGCCTAGTGTTATTTAGTATTTCCTATTATCTTTCCATGTATTGAGACTAGCAGACTCTTTCATTAGTTTGAATGTAATAATTCAGATATTGTACTTTACTCTGGTTGGGACACATTTACATAGATGCTGTGATTTCATTCATGTTCATATTATCTGGTTAGTTTCCCTAGAATGGTACAGCTTACTTTGTTGTGTCTAACAACAAAGGCTGGGCGTGTCCGACTCGTATCCGGTTATTCGGGAGCGGGTCATGACACAATTCCTTTGGGCACATAGTGCCTTTGGGTGCATAACATGCCTTTGGGCCTATAGTGCCTTTGGGCGCATAGCATGACTTTGGACGCATAACATGCCTTTGGGCGCATAGCATGCCTTTGGGCGCATAACATGCCTTTGGGCGCATAGTGCCTTTGCACCAGCAAGCTTCGGCCATGGAGTTTCAAAAACTTCCAATGGCCATAACTTGGGCTATCAGACTCGAAATTGGGCAAAATAATGGTCAAAACTGACTAGAATTGAATTCTTTACAACATGAAACAACTTGTTTTTTTAAAACAACAAAGTTTTATAGATCAAAACCATGGAAACCCATAAAACCTGAAACTTAAAACCTAGATCTATACACAACCTTCCATGGAAATCAAAAACTTCAAGACCTAAACTTGTAGAGAAAGAGAGAGGAACAACATAGACTAAAAATAAATGGGGATGCATGAAATCCCTCATGGTGTGCAAGATGTACTTGCCTCTCCAAATTGGGTTAGGGTTTTGGTGGAGGAAATAAAATGAGAGTTTGTGAGGAGAGAGAAAAAAAAGGTGTATAATATCAAGTCAACTTTGATCTCCACCACCCATTCCTTCCCCATACAATCTAGGCCATCCACCCCTTATCATGATGAACCAAGCCAAACCAAGTTGGTTCAACATGAACCGAAAAAACCAAGAGCTAAGTAAAAGCAGAAAATAAAATACAGAAAAATATTTAGCATGTAATTAAAGGAATTAAATACAGAACAAATGCATGATAAATACTAAATAAATACAGTTAAATAGTACACGTATTAAAAATACGTATCCCGGGAACGGGGAGTGACAATGCAAGACTCTACTCGAACTGACGTCTCACACAGTTATTCTTCTTTTAGTATTTCCATCTCTTTCGGGGCCAAGTTCAGACTTCTAGTATTTGAGACCACCTCGACGACCCATGGTCGCGAGTATTCTTCCATGTTGCCCTATCATTTTACTCAACTTAGGAACGATTATTTGAAAGCCTTTTTTCCAAACTCACTTTGAATCATTCGTGGTCCGTGCCTTAAATACTAAGTATGTGATATCGTGCCTTAAGCCAATTTGTGTTCATGCGATACTACCACCCAAGTCATACTTTATATGATGGGTTTTGGATCGTGGGACCAAGTAATTTTGACAACCGCAGAAAATATGGGATAGTGCTTAGAATGACTTTGGCAGCCTAGCATAACTTAGCCTAACTTAAATCGTACAACAACTTGACGAGCAAAGGCTGCGTTAAGCCTCGCATCGCAGGAACGTGTCGTGCACGCTTTCGACTTTGAATAATCAAGTTATATGGGTGCCTAAACTTATGCCACAAGCCGTGCAATACAACTTAACCCGTTGGGCGAGCAAAGACTATGCCAAGCCTTGGACGATGAGACCGTGCATGCTTTATCAAGCATTTATGCGGCAATGCCTATAACTTAGGCTAATTCATAGCTTTGTGGCGAAGACCAACTTTTCCTT